>VYXF01005264.1:2408122-2486851 GCA_013397295.1 Polioptila caerulea | reverse complement strand
AAAAAAAAAAACCCCCCCCCCCCCAAAAAAAAAAAAAAAAAAACGCTTGAGAACCTGGGGATTACTGAATTAATTTCAGCCAGTGATAGCTATGTTGTGAAGTCAAGCACTCTTTGCAATCTTGATGATGCACCTGAAAATAGAGGTGATGCCTGGAATCTACTTGGGCTTTGTAAACCAAAAAGACAAAATTCTGTACCAGAATAAAATCCCAAGAACCTGTTGACTTTCCAGTCAAGGGGAGTTTGGCCTTTGTTCCAGGTTTTTAGTAAAGGGGGAAATTAATTTTTCTTTCTAGTCTACCCAAGTATTTCCTGCTGCCAAAGACTGTAGTTTCTTAAATAAACAAAATCACTTCATGAGAAATGATCTCTTTACTCAGAATATTAGCTGCTAAAAAATGGGAACATAATTGGAATCTCTTCCCCTTGTAGCATTTTATGCCATAAACAGTAATTTCTGGCATTAAGGGCTGACGACAGATAATGGTATCAGTCCATTACTGTCCTAGTAAGGTGTGGAACCCAACCAGCAGAAATCTAAGAGATTAGAAGTAACCAATATTGACTTACTATTACTTCATTAAGGATGACTGGAGAAAGATTAGGTATTTGTTTAGATCATTTATTTATCAGCAATACATGAATACATTGGAAATATACAAAGTATTTGTGATAGGGTCAGGTGTCATTTACACACAAGGCAATAATATTGCACTGCATTTCTTCCTATCTAAACAAAAGATTTGTACAGCCCTTGGAATATGTGTTTAATCAGTCATCCATTAAATACTATTTCAAATTAGAGTGTGAACACTCTAGGAAGAATGAGAATTCTTCCACTGAGAATGAAGGGTGATAATGTTCCCCTGGACTGCTTATAGCAAACTATGCATCAAACACTTGAAAAAATTCCAAACATTATTTCTGAGGTACTGATCTAGATTTTTACAGTTGGCACAGCTGGATTATTTTTTTTCCCTATGCCCCTTAGACTTCTGTATTTGGCTGCCATGTAAATTTCACCTAGGCTTTCTGGACTTAGAATCACAAAGTTTTTAAGCCCAGAAAAGACCTTTCAGTTCGCCAAGTCCAACCTTTGATTAACATCACTGTATCAACTTCAGCATAGCACTAAGTGTCGGGTCCAGTCATTTCTTGAGCACTTCAAGGGACGGTGACTTAAGCATTTCCCTGGGTAGCCCATTTCAGTGCTTGACAACCCTTTCAGAACATTTGACCTCCTCATCCAGATCATTGTTAGAGATATCAAACAGTAAAATGTTCATGTTTATGGTCATGACTCTCTGGACTTTTCTTTCAAAACAGAGCTGAAGATGTGCATGAGAGTTTGTTACTCATGTTGAATTGTACTGAGCTTTATTTAAAATAACTATTTTCAAACTTTCTGGATGTTTAAAATACAAAGCTATGAATCCAAAACAGTGGTGATGTTTCAATATTTGTTTTATTCAGAAACTCACGAGTAGAAAGCTAAAGAGCCCCTTTTAACTAACTGGTTAGCAGAATGTGTGAAAAAGGTTGAACTGTTTCTATCATTCTCACTGTATGTATAATGTAACATACTTTTTTTTGTAACATAAACATGGATTTTAGAGTTTGAGAACACAACATGTAAGTGCATAATTGTTTCTGTGTTATTTTTCAGAAACCACAAAGTGTTTCAACTCATCCTGTAAATATTTAAGGTACTTGTTTGGAATGTTGTCATCCTATGATTCTCTGGGAGGTAAAATGAAATACAGCTATGAGACACATTATATCAAAAGCACAGAATTATCATACTAATGCACAATAACTCATATGTGGAAGGCAAGATCAACGCCTGATAAACTTGATTATTATCCTAAGCTTCAAGTGAAACATGGCACAGTCTAAAATAAGAGAATTCAGATACTCATCAGAAGAAAGAAGTTTGAGCTTGTAAGGTTTTCTGTGCTTCTGCCTCAAATATGGTAAACCACAAAAAAAAAAATCAATTGCTAGGTTTTCAAGAATTATAAGACTTCTCATTTCCAAGTAAGGATCAGTGACGATAGAGAGTATCCGACCTTGCCTTGGCAGCAAAGATAAACAGTGTTCACCAAAAAGTAAATGAAACTCCAATTCCCAAATCTGTTTGTGGCCACACATGTGAAGTACAATCTTAACACAGGCTGTTTTCCCCTCCAACAAGATGCAAACACTTTTGTATTAAGAAAGAAGTTAGCTCAGAAAATTCTTAGAGCATGACAGTTCAGATTTCTCTTAATAAAATGATTTCTCTATGAATATGTCAAGGATAAATAGGAATCACAGAGAAATAAGCAAAATGAAAATTATTATTGGTTATTAAATGACATTTAGAAAGCACCTATCTTAAGGCTTTTATAAACTTGCTTTTTTGCAGATGTCAAAATCCTAAATTTTGTGTTGTAATAATTGTTGTCTCAAATTCCATTTCAGATGATCATTTCTTTTAACTTAATTACAGTAATTGAAAAATTATAATATTAAAGAAAACAATGTCTGTGACACTACTTTTCTCCAAACTCTAAAGTTTTACAGGAACAAGAGGTGGAATAATAGAACTGGAAGGCTTTTAACTGTGTAGTGGTGATTAAGTGAATAATTTGCCCTGCATATTTGCATAAAATGTTAATAAACTGAAGCACAGAAAATGCTTCTTCATATAATGGCAGTTTAGTTCTACACAAAACATCCATTTCTGAAAGTTTTTGACTTAATAGAAATGCAAACTTAGCAACCAGAGGAAAATGGAGGGTTTTTCTCATTATGTGTTAGACATGCAAACATAGCTGTACAGAGCAGTTGATAAACTACTACTGCTGAATCCATCTGTTTATGTTCTACCAAGGGCACCTTTTTATGTCTGTCTGATGCCTGCATCCAGCCTCCTTGAAGGATTCCCATGGGTGTGCACAACCCTCTCTGTGAGCTATGCAAGGCAGATTCTGGCACATCTGCCTCTGCAGTTTACCTGCCAGTGAGAGCAATTCTCATTTGAAAACTGCTGAACTCAGATAGCAAAGCTCCTGTGCCCATGTGCAAAGATTACACAACATCAGGTGGAGCAGGATAAATGGATCCATGTACCTCCAACATCGCTTTGTCAAAAGCAGTGCTAAGAAACAGCTTGGCACAGAGAAAAGTGCTGCTGAAGGCAGCACTGCACAAGGGCAGTGATTATCTGAGATGTAGATGTAACACAGTTGTTATTGGAGCAGGTAGGAGTGCTAGCTGTGTGTTGCGTAAATATGAAAAGCCATTTTTTATTTTCCATATTTTCTCTAGCATCAGATTTACCTGGGAAGAGGGATAGATAAACATGGATCTTCACATGAAAGAAAAAGTTAACAAAAGGTATGCTTGTTCAAAAAGCCTGTGGATGGCTCTGCCTGCAGGCTATTAGCAGACTTCAAAGTCTGGACTGCTTCTTTATCATGATTTCATGGTGTGGTAAGCCACTGGGCTGTGTGACAGACATAAGGTACAATTTGCTCAGGCATTTTCTTGAGTCTTCTGGTATATTCTTTCTAGAAGTCATTAAAAGTAATGTTTATTATTAACTGAAGCAAGTAAACTTTTAATCTAGAATATTGTTAAGCAACAAGATATTATGTACACAAATTTTAAAAAACACAGAAAAAACCCCCATAAATCAAATCTTTCCTTCCTAACTACAGTTAGATTCCTCCGCAGAGTTATTTCTGTTTTTTGGACTTACTTTTCAGTCAAGCAGTATTCAGTTGTCAGAAGTAAGCTTTACACTGTGTCTTGCAGAAAGTCTGTGCTGATTTTCCAGGAAAGTCACATTCTTTCCACCACCTCCTAGGACTGTTTCAGAGACAGTCTCTGGAGCTAATTCATCTGATTTCCCTCACACCAGCTCTCTATTTCCAGTACTGCAGTTTTCTGCTTTCCATGTCAGTCTTGCTCTGTCTGTCCTCCTAAATCTTGGACATTTTTCCAAAATGGAGGAGCAGTTCTCAGAGAAAGAGCAATTATCCCAAGTGGATATAATTGCACCAGAATGCAGTTGGCAATGGAGTGCAGGAAACCATAATAAACTGTAAACAAATCCATTAAATAATCATGCTTCTCATCACAGATTGGCTTCCAGTGTACTGACAAATCTTACATAGTCATTGAATTTTACACAATTATTTCATATTCTACTTGATATTAACATTGGTCTTTGGTTTTTTCATGACTGTTTAACCAAGAGTCATGGATCTGAAACTTCAGGGTCTGCCATGTCAAATATCAAGACTGGACAGAGGGGCATCTTGCTTGTGTTTCAGGTCATGTACTAACATCTGTAAGAAATCTGGTCTTTTTTTTAAACCATATTTTTTCCTTGTGAACAATCTTGAGTACAGTCCTACACAGCCAGACATCTACTGAAGCATATGATAACAATTCTTTCAGAAACAATATAGAAAGCAAATTAAGGAAATTTGCTGCAACTATTACATAAAGGAAACAGGACAGATAGCTGAACATGCAGTCATATAAGAAAACTTGAGATTTTTACATTTTTTAATTTGTTGAGAACAAATTGTTATTGATTCAAAGAGACAAACATTTCAATATACTGTGAAATGTGCTTTGCAAGAAAGAAGAAAACGGTTCATGAATATCATAAAATAAGCAGCTATTGGTAGTAGTCATAAACTTTTAAAATAAACCATATGTTACAATAACATTATAAAAATGAGTCAGCAACCTTGACAATAGAGTTTTGAGTGCCATTTGATATTTTCTCATTGATCTCTATAATCTACTGTAGATCTGATAATTTGATCATGAACAAATCCTTTGCTAATTTGATCGTGAACAAACTGCTTTAAAATCTAAAATATTTGACTTGAGGGCTCTGTGACATGAAAGACAATATCTCAGTCTGGTTTTTTTTCTTCAGTTAGTCAATCAACTGGCTTAGTAAAATAAAAAAAAAAAAAAAGTCTTGGAAGATTGATCAAAGTTTACAGAAAATTTTTAAATATTTAGAAGCAAAATCCTCGTCTCTTACTTTTTTGTTTTTCTGCTTTTCAATTGGAACCAGCTCAGACTCAGAAAAACACGCAGAAACGTCAGAGACTTCTACCAAGGACTTTTGAAGTTTTTTAACCATCACAACTCAGAAAAATTTTAAGTTAGCACCCTAAAAATGGTGTTCCTTCTGTTTGAATTGTACAAGTTTCTCTTGTCAGTAATTGAGATTACCTTTGTTTTTAATATCATAACAATAAAACAGGTAAAATAAGCTGTATCCAACCATTAACATTATTACATTTTCCTCTCGTATTCATAGCAAGACCTTTTCATTTCAGAGCTATAACATCAGTGGAACTCTGGTAGATTGCAGGAGCATTGTGGAGCTCTTGTTTGATTGCAATTTTAAAAATTATTTTGTAGATTTTTTTTTCTTGTGAGGCTCTCTATGTGGCATGACCCACTTACTAGACTCAGTGTTTTTCATGCAGCACTCTGTCCACTTGTGATACTATAACACGGATCTTGATATCTTCAATAACATACTGTAGTTTTGAAGATATTTGGTCTTTCTTCCTGTGAAGCATTAAGTTTAAAACCAATCAACATACTTTTATTTAATTCCGTGGCTAGACAAGTTTAAACTAAGTTTTACTCTCTTGCCAACATTTATTTTCTGTTTTTATCATTCCATCTGTAACATTTTCTTCGTCCTTCTGTTTTTTTCCTCTCCCAGAACACACATTGGAGAATAATCAGGACCTAAGATATACTGTAGTGGATGGCTTACTGCACAACCAAGAATTTAATAACACCTCCCAGTGTACTTTCTGTAACTCAAGAGACTATTTTCCCTCCATTATGGTATTAAGTTGAGAGTTTGGTTTAAAAATAAATGCTGAATCTTTCCAAAGGCCATCTGATAAGACTGGTAATTCAAGAGTGAAAACAGTGCAGCTATGCTTTTATGAGAGAAATACTATTGAAAATCTACTGCATTAGTTCAAGTGTATTGAACTGAAAAGTTTTCCAGAAAAAACATCAACTAAAAAAATTCTTCCATTACACTTCTCCAGCAGCTTACTACTGGCAACAGAAATGTCACTGAATGCAATTGTCCTTGGTGTTCTTTGGGTTACAAGGATATTACATCACCTAGCAACAGAAGCATCTATTTAGGATACAAAGACCAAATGAGTTCTTTTAATGTGTTGTAGATCCTCCAGGATATACACAAATAAACTCCCATAGAAATCCACATAGTTTGCAAGGCAATCTCTTTGTCCTTGATGCACCAGTGCTTTTCATTGGGAAGACTTTGACCTTTTGCTAGCAAATCTAGTAACAGTCTCCTTATTTCACGTATGTATTTGTTTATTTATTTATTTATTTTCAGGTACAAAAATTGTACCTAGAGATTTACATACTGTTCTTTGAAGATCCTTCCATCTAGCTCATTGTCTCTTCTTCCAAATGAGATTTTATTGAATTTTTTAACCCTGTATATTTAATAACGACAGTGGGGCAAACAGCAAGCTAACTGTCTTGTAGGAAACTTTCTTTTTTATAATAAAAAAGTATTTAACTTCTCATCAAATAGAAGCTATCAGTCCAGAATGTCCTCAGACACACTGGGATCTGGGTTTTTCAGTCAATACCAGTGATGGCACATCACAGAATGGCCTTAAGACACTCTCAGGGTCTCTGCAATCAAGTACTTCATTCTCATCTGCCCTGTTGCCATGGATCTTGTAATTTTGCAGAATCAGGTCAGACTCACCAGGAATGAAGTGTCCTTCACAGGATCATTCAGAACAATGAAATTGTTATGCAGACAAGTACAGATAAATCTGGGCTGGGTTTAGAAATCCATGGAAAACCTCTTCCTGGGTATTAAATGGTGAAATTCAATACTTCATTCTGTTTCATCTTAGCCATCCTTTGTAGTCTGCAGTTAGCTGTAGCTTACAGAATACCACAATGATATATGACAAGTTTCACTCTTCTTACACCCTCTGAGTACATGCTAGATTTTATTAATCTCATTGAGCTGGAAAGCATGTGTGGGGGGCAGAGCAACCTGCCTTGTTCTTAACATTTTGTGACTCATAAGTGAGTTCTGACTTTTCTGTGTGATTCTTTAAGTGTGCCTTTTCTCTTTGTGCTTTGTGCTCGGGTTTCCAGTTTGCTTCTTTACTTTAAGGACAGATCTTCAAAGGGCTTAAGCATCTTTGAAAATCTTCTCATAAGCCTGTGAAATTTTAAGATCAAAGTCTTTTTCTGGAGACTAGTCTAAATTTCTTCTTACTCATTCTTAATTGATACCCCTATGATCAAAAGCTAAAGAGTAGATAAAGCCAAAGATGGACTGAAGTGCTATTTGGAAACCTATGCAGATGCACAGTGACCCATCAAGACATTGTGTGTGAACATGAATCCTAAATCATTCTAATCTTTCTAGGAATCCATTTGAATGTGCAACTGCAGAGTCAATTATATTCGGTGGGCAGAGGATCCCATACTGTGAGATTCTGGTATCTTGGGCAGCTTCTAGTGGAGTGTCTATTCAGCACAAAGAATAGAATCCAGCCGAAGAAGTTCCTGTAGTTTAGTCCATCATCTGTATTACTTTAAAAAGTGATGAGTGTATCTATGGCATAACCAAGCACTTTACACTTAACAAACTTCATATCTGAAGTTTGTCACAAAGGAGAAAAAGTTTTGTGGTCAGGTAATTGTCAGTCTCTCAGATATCCAAACTTTCAGTCAGCCTGGCACGTCTGATTATTTTAACCTGCTCACATAATGTACTAATAAAAATAACCCTTTAAATTTATTGCATATGGAGGATCATGATATAGTCTAGACACACACTTAGTAAATACATCAAAAAATAGAACTAGTGTTCTAAGCCAAGCACACAAATGTTACTACAGGCAAACATTAGTCCCTTGGAGATAACTAGCTGATATACCAGGGAATTCTCAAAGACTGATTATTAATGCACCAAAGCCATATAAATTCAGTGAAACATTCAGAAGACATTAAAGAAAGGCAGCTTTATGTCTTCTTCGGGCCCATTCCTCATATGATATAAGTCAAGACATATCCCTGTCACATCATATTTTCTTGCTGTGGGATGATGTGGGGGAAATAAGGGGCCCACTTAGCTCTTTTGTGTAGCTCATTTAAAATAACCCAGATTAATGGGGACCTGTCTTTTTTACCCTTGTAGGGAATGATAAATACTAAGAAATATTATTGAAGCCATTCAGCTGCCCATTAATAATACATTAGTAAATACCATATGATCAAATTTCAGCTTGCAGCTGAGCCGAGTGTTAGCTTAAATACCAGCAATATTTCATTCACAAAGGATAAGGGTCCTGCTAACATCTACATGTATACAGGATGCAGAAAGGAGAAAAAAATAGGTCCCAAAATGCCTGAAATACTATTTTATCACAGCTGAAGAAGCATGGGGGAATTTTCCCAAATGAGCAGAGCACAGACTATCACAGGAAGAGTGGTGGTTATTCTCTTGACTTTCTCCAAAGCCTAACAATGTTTTACTCTGCTTGCAGAGCCCAGTTCAAACCTGAGTTTTGCCAGAAAGAATTATTCTGATTTCAAGGGTATCTTTCCTTTACATTCTTTAGCAGGATTAAAAGAGAATAATTTAAACCCTTTGACAATGACTACTATTTTTGTTCTCACTCCCTCAGGGACAGTCACTGATTTGCTCAAGAATCTTGAAAACTTTATATTCTTCCCTGAACTTGCTTCTCTTTTCTAAGGGTCTGTGCTCTTTTTATACCTTCTTAGAAGATCAAACCTTTTCTTTCCTGGATATGGCCAATATTCTATTTTGTGAGTAATGATTGTCCTTCCTTACATCTAAATTTACTCTGTTTATAAGCAATAGTCTTTTGTCAAGTTCTTTCATTTTTTTTGTTAGTGACTGTAGGTAACACCCTCCTTCATGCAATAATATTGGTCTTATCTGAAAGGAAGTTTTTCTTTATTCCTACCTTCCAAAGAAATGAGACAAAAGCTCCTCTCTTCTTTTTTTATTATTCTTCAAATCAAATTAGTCTCCATATATACACCAGATTTCTTTATTGGACTGACATTGTACTGGGTCATCCCACGACAGAAGACATCCTGTATTAGCTGTTCACTAATATGTATTATTCATATAATTGATTCAGTTTTTGAAATTGAGATTCCCTAAAAAATATTAGAAAAAACGCCCAACCTGGAATCTACAGAAACGATGATACAGTTTGCCTACTTTGCCTATTGATTATAAAAGTCTTTCAAGTCTGTATTGTTTTAATTTCCTTCTATTAAGAAAACTTCTGGTTTTACAAATGTCTGTGTATCTGTGAGTGTATGAGTGTATATATAATAGGTAACACACATTTTAACTCAGAGATTTTTGGAGATTCACAAAGGAATTTTTAAGAACTGACATAAATTCCATGAAATTCAGATTCTAGATAACTTTCCAAGGGAATCTATTAGGGATTGAAAAAGAAAAATTGACATTTGGTTTGATGAAGTAAGATGTTAAAATATTAGATATATAAAACTAGACTTATAAAATTTTATGGAAGCATAACTGCCCTGACACAAAAACATACTGCAGATTTACAAATGCTCTCCAAAGGATTTTTTTCTTATTTTCAGACTTTTTTTTTTTTTTTTTCCAGTTTAATACTATAGCCTACCAAGCAGAAATGAAAATCCAGTCAGCAGTCTTATAACTTGACATTAATTGACCCTCTACATTATGTGACCTACATGTAAATAAAATACTTCCAGTCTCAGGCTCTTGGTTTTCTCAGTTCAAAAGACACAATTCTGTTCAAAATTTGCATTTTTCTTTTTATCATAACTACTAAGTACTAAATTTTCTCTCCCTTACTCTTCCTATCAAACCAAACAGACAGAGATGACATCTTGAATTTTGTCTCAATAATTACCCTAAGCAGCAAATTCCCCTTGGATACTATAAACAAATTCTTGACAGAGAGTCCTTAAGAGCCTTTTCACCTACCTCAAGAAGTAAGGCATTGTAAAGCAATAAATAAGGCAAACCTTAACACTGGAAGGAATCCTGAAACAGAGGGTTCTTCCTCTAATGTGAGGAAAAATATGCGTATTTCAGCTGCAGGTTACACGGCAGGAGAACGTAATTTGTTTATTTAAACATGAGGTCCTCAGATGATTGAACACATTGTGTGAACTGTGGAATTCACCATTTTCTTTT
The DNA here is from genome assembly GCA_013397295.1 of Polioptila caerulea. Lineage (NCBI taxonomy): Eukaryota > Metazoa > Chordata > Aves > Passeriformes > Certhiidae > Polioptila > Polioptila caerulea. The sequence continues at coordinate 2,476,558 of VYXF01005264.1, read as the reverse complement.
TCAAACCAAAATGATTATCTCTTTTAAATTTTGAGGAGGCACCTGGACAGAGAAGGTACCCTCTGTTTTATTACATTTATGAAGTTTGTACTAAACTTTACTCCTGTCTCAGGGAGTAGGGGTTTAATTAGTTCTTATTAAAAAAAAAAAAAAAACAAACGTGTCAAGCTATCACTTAGGTTTGTCTTTGCACTCAAAAACATGTCTTCATCATGAAGACAAGCAGGAACAGATATTTGAAACCGCATTAAAAAAACACCATTAAAAAAACCCATACTGTTTTCAAATAACAAAGCATTTAACACTTTAGTTAATAATTTAACCAGAACAAAATCTTTTACATTAAAAACAAAACACAATATCCCTGACTGTTTTCCAAACATTAATTAACTATAACCCTTCAGCAAAATAAATGTAAAATTTTACAAAATTTCCATATTTTATATAAATCATAAGGTTGGGTGATAAAAGATCAAGAGACTAGATTTTGAGAGATTGCAGAACATGGGTAAATATATTCTCCTAATCTGAATTTTAAGATGTCAGAGGTACCTAATTACTCTGTCTCCTGAAAAAAGCCTTGGGAAATGTTCCAAATGCACACTTTTATGGAGATCCCCTTAGGTGATTTTGTGTACTGCCTGAAAGAGCAGTATAAAAAGTGTACTTCGTACACAAAGTATGCAAAGTATACACATATCATTATCTTGATATGACTATAATTTTGCTAAAGAATTAATGGATTAACCCAGAGTTTTGCTTCTTTAACTCTTCCTGAAGCCAAGATAAATTATTTATTTTTCAGTTGATGGTCTGTAATGAAATTATAACTTAGCAATTGTAACCATTTCTAAAACATTACTCATCTTAAAAGACAGAGTGTTATTGTGTTGGCATAAACTGGAGTAATTCACCTTGATTGACTAAAAACTCTTATTTTATCCATTGTACTTAAATATTTTTTCATTCCAGAGTAAACAACAGGAGCTAATAGACATGGTATCTCACTGCTGTGTGATCGAAGACTAGCTTTTAGGACAAGAAATAAATGGAAGTCTAATCTTTCTAGTGCCTTTTAGAGGTACTTAACATTGGTCTACAAAGAGCATTGAATGAAAAGAATTAGTAATGGAAGAGACCTACAAAGTCATTTGTCCAGTCCTCTGCCAAAGCAAGATTGCTTGTCTATGATATACAGTGTTTTTAAGTGTGATGTCCAGTCCAACCCTAAATTATTCATCTGACATATTATTGTTTTGATTATATCCTTAGACATACAAGGTTATTTTATACAGTAGCTTGGACTTTATTGTGCTTTATTAAATTTTGTTCCTATAATACCATACTTTGCAACAACTTTTACAGTCTTCTTTCCCCTTTTACTTGTACTTCTCAGATGCTTGCTGAGTTAGACAAGCTACACCAGTGTGATCATTTTTCTTGGCTATTCAGGCTGTGAAATAACTCTGCCTTGCATGCAAAATCGCAGGCTTTTACACGGTGTTGCACTTGAAGGTCAAATTAATTTACCATCTACTAAATTCATCAAATGCTATTATGTTCTTACATGTTTCTGATGGTAGAGAGATCTATGCAGCATTATTTTCGTATACATTATCCAAGACATTTGTAAACCTGTTCATTTAATGCAGGGAACCTGTGCCAAGGGAGAAAACTGCCCTTCACATACTGAATGAAGTTCTGCTTCACTTTTTTGAAATATGCAAGCTAAGCAACAGAATCTCCTTATCTCCACAGGTGATATATTGATAAATTTTGCTATAATCATCTATACTATGTTCCTGCCTTTAAATATCTGTAGGTTTTATTGTCCCTCTCTTCAAAAGTATCTTTTAGGAGATATTTAATTTTTTCTTTAAAATCTCTAACTGAAAATAACCTAACTCTGATTCACAAAAAGCAGTGAATAAAGAACTTTATACTCCAGTTTAGAAGAACCCATTACATACCCTATCTGTGGTATCATTAGGGCTGCCCACACAAACACAATTGGAATGAAACATCCAGGGAAATTTTATTATCCAGGATGGTTATTGGAAGCAGGGTAGGGGAAGAAGAGCTTTTATCTTTCCTAAAGCATTCTGGGCAGTGTCCTGGGGTGACATGACTTGAAGGGCTTTAACCCCTTATCCTGGCAGTGTTTATGAGAAAACAGCTGAGGAGAAGGAGGGAAGGCAAGAGGGATGAGGATCAGCACGCTGGACTTCTTCCAGATGCCACTGTGCTTGAAAGAGATGACATCTCATTATTAGTTGGAGAAGGTCCTGTGCAAAATGCAGTAAAAGAAAGGAAGCTAAAAATCTGAAAAAAAGCCCAAACCAAAAATTACCCGAAACAAACACAAAAAGCAACCAATCAAACAAAAAAAATGATTCCATTAATAAACTACAGCATTCCCAGTTGCCAGAATCAATAATGGTTAACAGGTACATGCTAGTGAAAACTAATAGCTACATATTTTTCTCTTCCAGGATGACTCTTTGCAGGGTTTATTAGAGCACAAACTCTTTTTTTAAAATTGAGAATATCACTATCGATCATAGTGTGCAGCATATGTGGAACATCAAAGCACAAAAAAGCTCAGAAATCTTTCTTTAATAGCCTGCTTCACTTATGGGCATTTTATAAATAGAATATTCAGCCCTTCTCCCTTTGTACGTTAAAAATATGGAGTTTTTGCTCACAGCAATAGGCAATCTGTTTAATAAAGTGAATTTACTATGTTGATTCAGACATTTCAGATGTTTTCCAAGTTTTCCACTTAAGAGATTTTTCACAACAGCTCTTAACATGCTCTTAACAGGTACCATTTTTTTGAGCTGCAGACTGCATGTAATCAGCAGTCTCTGTAATGAATAGTCCTATACTGTATCTGTCCTATAACTGCACATGCCACCTAGATCTAATTAATGAGAAGTCACATAAGAGAGTTTATTGTGTAATAGTTAAAAAGCAGAATATTTACATTGATTTACATCATCCAAAATTCTGATACAATGCCTTAACAGGTGAACTGGGGGGAGGGTGGTATTGAGAGAAGGATGCGGGGGGAAAAGAAATTATTGTTTGTCTCTTATTACGTAGCACTCATAAAAATAATTTTAAAAAAATTTAAAAAGGAATAGTTGGGTATTTGACAGCACTCCACAGCAATCACTCTGCCAGCCTTTAAAAGAGAGAGGAAAATACTATCATTGTGACCTTAATGAAGGTGAGTGGAATGGCAGAAAAAGTAGTATTTCTCTGGGAATAGCTGGACTGTGGAGGACATTATTTTCCTCCTCTTTTGTCTTTGAAGGTCCATCTTCATCCAGCCTTGCAGAAGATTTAATAGACTGTAACTGATCATCTCTCTAGCCAAGTCACATAAACTGATTTTTGATTTTTTTCTTGCTCAGGAGAGAGTACGTGCAACTTGTCCCCTATGCCTGGTATTATTGTATTTCCCATGGAGCAGCTGCAAATGCTTTATTTACTTCCTGTAATGGCCAGTTGCAGGAATTTGCTTTACTTATGCCTTGTTTTGACCTTTGAATAATCCCTTGGTGGTTTTGACCATTACCAGATAGCAAAAATCAGGCTAAATTACCACAAGGCCAAGTAAAGCAAGTATCATTTTCAACACATGCTTTTAGTGAATGACTTTCAAAATGTTACACTTATGGGAATTTTAAATGATTGAGTAAACCAGAACAGAATAAAGAAAGCAAAAAAGAATATATCAAAACCAACTTACTTTGAATGATGGGTCTCACAAAGAAACCTGAATATAATCTGTTTTGAGAAGTCCAAACTTCAATCACTTTATGTGATAGTTTTGTAAAAAAGTTAACAAGGAACTGTCATTTGTAAAGTAATATATTTTTTCCTCCTTGGAAAAAAAAAAATCATGATCATAGAGATTGTTTTGATTAATTATTAATACATTATGTCATTCTACTTTTGCAACTCTGTTAATAACCCAAGCCTTGATGACAGCAAGATGTTTTAGCAGAGAATAACTTTACATGGACTTCTGAAGTTGTATCCAGGAGTATCTCTGTGTGAGAAGGATGGAGGAGAATAGATTAAAACGAGATTTACAGCACCTTACAATACCTACCTTCTGAGAGACCTGGGCACGCCCAGTAAATATCCACAACACAAGTTTTGTTTTTGTTTCTTTTCCATTCGGTCTAATGCCTTTCCAGCAGAAATAATTCAATGCTGAGAGGTGTACCACAAAGAGAACTGTGGCAGAAATTCTGTTCCTAATTCAGTCATCTGCCTTACATGATGCCAAGCACCTTTGAAATCTAAACAATGGGTAACAAAGTTAACAAAGGTGAGGAAAATGTTATCTGTAGCAGATAGGAAATAGAAAAGAGAGGGGTGATGGATGTAGTAGGATTTGGTGACAGGGCAATGTGCTTTGAGGAATGTGCTTGAGGAGCAAAGAGGAATGAAACAATGTAAAAACAACAGCACTGTAAAGAGAACTGAGGCAGAACACCACATCATTAAGCTAATGGTTTGAAGCACTAGAATACTGAATTCACTGTGGATGGAGGCAGTACAAAAAGAACATTATAAAGAAAAAGGATAAAGAAAAAGGAAGAGGTTAGAATACATTTCCCTGAAGGATTAAGTTATTTGTTTGGATGAAAAAAAAAAAAAAAAATTAAAAAAAAAAAAATATATATATATATACACATGTATATAGGTTTTGGGACTACATTTTCAAGCTTAGAAATGCCACTTATTTCAAGAGTTATCTGCTATTTATAGAATATATAGATACATTTATTTATTTATGCACATATGTATAGATACAAGCAACGACTTCAGTAATTTTTGACACCTGAACCAAGAGAATGTGACTATGTTTTTAGTACACAGATACAATGAATATTATTTTCTGGAAATAATAAATTCTCAAAAAGGCTGAACAACAGTTCCCAGAGTGAGACACTCTGCATGTTTGAATTAATGTTCCTGAGTGCTCCCTTGTTAGTGCTAAGCATATAGTTTAAATAAAGAAATCACATTCCAGGCTCCAAATACAATTTGTCAGCTTTGCTTCTGGGAAGTGTGAAAGCAGAAAAAGTGAGAGTCATTTATTCACCATCTGTTCAGCAACTCACCTCTTTATCACACAGAGATGCAGAAGATACAAAGTTTAGTAAGTTTTCAGACATCAGGCTGTTAGAAGTGAAGACAGGGCATTTTTTATTAACCTTACAAACAGAGATCCACTGGGTTTCCATATGTCCCATAACTTAACAAGACCACTACAAATATTAACCATATCATCCCGTTGCATCTAATTCTTATGGTAGTATGTAGTTAATATCTTAATATTTGCAGGCATTAACTGAAAAATATGGCAGAGTGATTTGGGATAATATTTTTTAACGTTTAAGAAGTGAAAGAAAGGGGAACTCATGAGAGAAAGAGTGTAATTCAGAAAGGAAACTGAATAACAGACAGGTATTCACAGCTTGCTTTCCTGGAAAAACTAGGCTGCACTAGTTCTTAATCCAGCTGTTAATACCATTCATCTATGTATGTAAACCTAGGGACTCTAACTTACAGTGTCTATCTACAGATATTTCTTGTGGAGACCTGATTACTGGCTGTCATTTATATACATTCTCATAATAAAAAGATGTAATTTTGATCTTTTGTAAAAGTGGGCTTCTTTGAACCCAGGGAAAAAAATAATTATTCTAGGTTTGCAATAGTTCTGCATATAGAGTGTATATATAAGTATCACAAAACCTTATAGAAGGATGAAAAATGCCTTCTTGAAAATGTAGCATTGTGAGATATGAAAGAGTAACTTGTTGCAGTAGATGAAATATCATTTTCCCCTATCCAGAGTACTCTGAATAATCATTTAATCATGAAACAGATTTTTATCAGAAAAATAGAGCGCCTAATATTCATATAAATTAGTGACACTCTTCTTGTGTTGTCACACTCAGTCTCTCCAGACTGTGCAATACAGACCAAGATCTTGCACACCCCTGCACTCAGACTCAATCTACAGTAACTTGAGTGGTTCCACAGGAGATGATGAAATCCAAGAGTGGTTCATTACCTCACAGTAATGTGAAGGTTAATGGTGTCATCACTCTCCCTGTACAATGTTCAGGTTTACAGATCAGTCTGAGTGCCAACCAGACATCACAGTCAATTGGAAGTGCTCTTTCTTGCCCCATCTACCTGGTTACATTGTCCATGTGATTGCCGTTTTCATACTGTTAGCACTTTTACACTGCTCCTTGTTCTTATGATTTACACAACTTCTCTTTCTGCTGGAAATATAGATTTCTGCATTCATTTTTAGCTGATCAACTCTGTTGCCTGTTTTCAATGGAGTGTCAAGGATGAACAGGCGGGGCTGAGATGCACCTCAATGTCAGACACAATGAAAGGGGGGGGAAACACAACAGGAGTCAAATAGTCAGGCTTGTTCTGGCGCTGGGGAAGGAAGAGGCACTTCTTGGACTCCCATACAAACAATCTCACAGTCTTCATTGGGATTGCTTGTGGAGGATAAGCAGTAGTGGAAACCTGTCACATAGATAAAAACTGTAACATATAATGCAATTTGAATCCTTAAGGAAGTTTCAGGGCAGCAGAGCTGTACCGACCTGCAGATGAATGCTGCAGGTCAGTACAGCTACAGAACCCTCCCTTGGCCCTATCCAAAGCATCGAAGAGCACATTTGCCCGGGTACTCCGGAGTAGCTTCCAACAGAAAACATTGTGCTACTTGAGTTATTGTTCATCTCTGCCTCCCTCCAGTAGCTAAAAGGAGAGGGTAAATCATGTTTAGCCTCTGCAGCTGCCAAGCAGTACTACCGCTTTGGGAAGCTGCCTGTCGCATCTCCTGTTAATGAGCACAGAACTCAGAGCTCCCGACCCGGGAGCAGCACTATCAGCACATCCCCCGATGCTCCTCCTGGTGTGATAGACAGTGAAGTACCTGTTAAGTCTTGTGGCTGCATGCCAGCATCCAAACTCAGCAAGTTCATCTTATGTTAGAATACATCTCTGACCAGAAACAAAATAACAACATGAGTTTTGAGAAATGAAAGAATGCAGGTGGTGATATCAGCAATTTTAAGTACATTGAGAATAACAGAATTTTCAAGAAATTAAATGAGGATGTTGCCCACTTATTTAAGTCCTTTCTGCAGTCTGTCTTGCAAGGATCAGTGTCAATGGCCCTTGATCCCAACAAGCCAAGGAAGCAGCTTCCCCAGCCATGTAAATCTTCTTGTCCCTGCAGCAGAGAAGGCTAACAGCATCCTGTGTTTTAATATAAGGATCATAGCAAGTAGACTGAGAGAAGAAATCATAACCTTTCACTCAGTGTTTTGAATAAATTAAAAAGAGATCCTAAGGTGTAAAATAAAACCCTATAGAACAAAAAGTCTAGTAGGGACACACCATAGCTCCTACATGAAGTTCTGACATCAGATGAGATGTGAATATTTGTTTCGTTGCTGAGACATGTGACTCTTACAAATCATTTCTAGAGGACTTAATGATCTAACTTGTTTAAGTGCATTCCTCCACTCTGCATCTATCTGTGATAATTTGGGGTTGATGTATGTAAACTTATAGGGTGCAAGCCAATGCATCTCCTCTCTTCTTTGGTGATAAATTACACTCCTCTAAAAGAACAATGAAGTAAAAAGACAAAACTGTATTAAAAAGGCAGGTTTATTTTTCCATGTTCCTGTTATTAAACATTAACTTTTCATTGCTTGAAAGCTTTACCCTAAAGTCTAGTAAATATAATCAAGCTCTAATTAAATGTTAATGCAGAGTCAGTGTGTTAAAAATTCATAAGGAGTGAGCAGATGCTGTGTTTTAGTCAGCATGGTTGAATCGACAGGATCAGATCCCAGCTGTGGAAATCCTCTCCCTTGACACACCAGCAGAGCAGCTCCTGCTGGCTGTACATTGTGAACCACTTCTGTGGGTGGCAGCACACTAGTTTAGGACACAGAGGCAAAGGTACAGCAAGTCATATCTCACTTGTGCATTTTAACAATCAGTTTTAAGTTCCAATTCTGAAAATAGAAATCCTGCACCGTACCTCTACTTGACATAATGATCATTATTTCCAATAACATTTTTATGAAAAAATCATTGCTCATTAAAAAAAAATTAATTTTGAAACTGTTAATAAATAATGGCACTGGAAAAAGGTCAGGTTTTCTCAAGTACTGATGAAATGCCAATAAGAGTACAAGGTTAAGTTTTCGCAAGGTTAAGTTTTGTTTTTGTCAGTTCTAAACAAACACTAAATAAAATGTATATATTTTTCACTGGTGGAAACTGACTAAACTATTACTTCTTCTATTATTGTTCATTTACCTGTTATCTTGGTCTGATTTTAGGCCACAATTTAGGTTAGATATGTAACTGAATACCTTACTAGGCACTGCTGCCACATAGTCATAACATTTTTTCTATAACATCTTTTCCCTCCTTCTCATAATTGGTACCTAGAACTGTGCCTGACGCTTTTGTGCATGCTATAAAGTTGCAGGAAGTTTCCTTGCTCCTTGCTGTGAAAAGCCTGCCCACGGACAAGACAAAGCACAGCTTTTCTGCAGCCATCGCAGCCTGAATAATTAATTATCTTGGTGGGAATAACCTGACAGCCATTTTCTTTGACTCGTGACCTTGTGCTGTGTCTGCACAAATGAAAAGTGTTACAACCAAGTCTCTCTTTAAAGTTTTATGTTCTGCAACAGTGCTGAGTCAGGATGCGGTGACTATTGCAAGTGTATGCTGTGTGCACATATTTCCTACTGTTTTTGGGTCCATGAGATAAAGAAAGGCGAAACCCAGCAGAAATTATGAAATAGCAATGTCTATTACTATGGTTTTTCATAAAATCATAGAATACTTCGGGTTGGAAGGGACCTTTAAAGGTCACTTAGCCATTATCAATGCTGCACAGAATTGCTCAAAATGTTCACAATCATTATACCTGCCTAAAAAAAGGCTGAAAGTCATTATTTCTTTTCACAAATGAGACAAGCAAGAGATTATTTCTACAGATGTTTTAAAAGTGTGTTTTCTCTGAGGAAATCTTACTATATACAGCACTTTGATTAAACCCTTAAGAAGCTTTTTCTGAGATACTACTCATTATTTCTCTGAATTCCTTCTTTCCTTTATGTACATATTCCTGAATTTTACTAACATAATGTGAAATCTGCTGCAGACAGACTACTTTGACTTTTTTTTTTAAATATTTTTTCTCCTATGGTTTTAATTTTGTTACAAGTAGAAATTTAATTTAAAGATATTATCAAATATCAATATGGTGGAAAAAGGCAGAAGTTCTGGACAAGCTGGAGTTTTTTGCTAATTGTATTAATACATTAGATTCAATTTTCCTAAGTTCTGGCATTCAAGATTCCTTGCACCAGTCATCATTACATGAGTGGGTGTACAGTACAGTAATGCATGTGTGTTTGGCATCTGGTGATCTTTCCCTGGGTGGTTGGTTTACTTGCCAGGGAAGAATCAGGGAGTGGGACTATATCTCCTGGGCCACCTCCAAGGGGAATATGCTGTTCTGTAAATATGTGAGCTAGAGCTAGAAAGCTGGTGGCAGAAGTAAAACACATCTATTGCAGACAGAGTGAAAAAAATAGGATTTTTTAAGCACATGGAAAGTTCACAAGAAACTGTGGTTCTTAAAGAAATTCTTATTGATGTGTAGAGTTGAAATGCCTCTGACAGGATTTTCTCAAAATCTGCGTTTGCACGAAAAGGCTTATTGTTGCAAATATAAGTGGATATCATGAAATCTACTTTGGTTATGTAACACTATGCAAATCCCCTACCCCTTTAAAAACCCCAACAAACAAACCAAACTAAGCAAACAAGAACCCCACCCAAAACAACCAACCAAAAAAATAAAAGCAAAAGAAATACTACCTGCCCACACACACATTTCTTTCCACTGGAAATCAATAATGTTCTCTTTCCTTTTGGAACATGGGTTACCTGACTTATGGATGAATCCATAGAAAGTCCCTGTTCCATATTATTTAAGTGTGAACATTATAAAATAGATTATGTTCTTACTGTTTCTTCTGCTTTTTTCTTCTGACAGGCACTGTGCCTGCAGATTCCAGATGTAAGTAAAGTTAGCTTTAAAATCAAATTCTGATGGAAACAGAACCCTGACTCTTCTCCAGCATCTACATTTTCCTGGGCACAGAAACATCCTTGTGTTTCTAGACCTGATTTTTGTAGGAAACATTACTGTTGCCAAAAGAGAGAAAAAGATCTGACAAAGGCAGCCACACCCAACTTGAACTAGCTGGCCCCATTTTTAAAACTTTTTGGAGTTTGAGACTGGTTTCTAAACAAGATGTTTATATATACTATATAATACTTTTCGCCCAAGTATTCAGTGAGGTGTTGAATTCACCTTGAAACCCACATTTAGTTTTTGAAACACCAGTGCCTTCCAGTTCAAACTACTGTCGAGATGATATGCTAAAAATACTTTATATCCTATCATCATGTCTTTTGCAAAAAAAGATATCACCAATCTTGTGAATTTTAGAGTTATATCAGATTAGTAGTTTTATTTAATCTTAATAGTTCACTAAATCATGATATGATTTTTGTTTTTAAATCACAATAACACCATGACACCTTTTGGGAAAAAGCGTGTGCTGAAGTAGAATGTGTTAGCTTGAATTTTATTTATTTATTTATATATTTTTACATCTACTTAAAGTATTATGTAATTAAATGTAAAAAAAAGGACAAAATCAAACTAGAAACAAATGTATGAAAACAACCAAATGAATAAATGAATAATGAAAATAACTTTGTGAATTAAGTTTTTACCATTCTGAGATATGGTATTCTGATAGTACAACTTATGCAGGTTTTAAAAAAACATAACATTTTTGTTTCTGAAAGATATAATGAGAACAGAGATAGTTTCTTTTCTGTCGTCAATTGCAGTTCAAAATCACTGAAAATGGTTGTAATCTCAGTGCTGTTTAAATTGGGGACAAAATTTCTTCAGTGCAGACATGATTTAGTTAGGTTATCTTTTTTAATGCACCTTGGATGAACAGAGGTGTATTTATAATATATAAGTTTCTCTGTAAGCACATTTTTACAGTCACATGTTAGATCTGTGTGTGTGGTTTCCACAAAACTGAAATATTACAAACAACTTTGCAACTTCTTTCTTTTTTAAACTATAGGATCTTTTTCTTTTGGGTTTTTTTTTTTGCTTTGTTTTTTTTTTTTTTGTAAAAAAGTATTTATNTTTTTTTTTTTTTTTTTTGGTTTTTTTTTCCCTGATTCTTTCAGTGCACTTCAGGGCTCATTTACATGCATACAGGATTTCATATAAATTTTGTAGAGCTGACTATTTACAAGCGTAGACTTGTGCTACATAGTAGGATATTAAAAGACAGGAATGTTTTGTTTCTTGCTATAAACAATGCTGAATGAAAATTGTTGAAGTCACAGCAAAACCAAGTTGAATACAGGTTAAAGAGCATTTACCAACTTCAATATTTTCTTTGGAAGTAAGTGAGTTTCCTCAGCATTTTATTTTCTGCTGCACTACTAGCTGAAAGCAAGGAGCATAATCTCTCTTGTTCTCACTTTAACACTCCCCATGGGACACATCTTTTTGCAGAATCAACATAAAAAGAGCAGTTATATCTCCTCATACAGCTGGCTGCTAAAATAATTGGAATTATTGCAAGATGGAGCAGAATCTGGTCCATGCAGTTGGCTAGGCTTTCTCTTGTGCTTGACTTCAAGCACTAGGAAATAGAATTTGTGTGTTGAAATGAGAAAAAGAGGGAAAGAAAATCCTAAAGGGAGACATTTAAAAAAAAAAAAAAAAAAAGAAGAGTTGGATAAAAGAAGAGTCAGATATGCCTGAAGTAGTTTGACATAGACAAAATGTTTGGAAAGCAAATTTCCACGAAGAAGGCAGATTTCTGCAGTGCTTGAGTCTGACTCTGTGCCCGGAATCACAGGGCAGTTGTTTATTTCTTGCAGATACACAGATCATGCTGCACAAATACCTGAGTGTGGCCTCTGAGTTTTACTCTGTTTCAAGATCATCAGCAAAACCTCACAAACTGATTATTTTCTTTACAAATAGTTATCAATGTAGAGGCAAAAAGGAATGCAAAAGTCCTGTATTTTCAAAGACTAGAGCACAGACTCGTTTGCTTTGTGATAATGTGCTAATCCATACCACTGCTGCTTTGATAATGATAACAAAAAAGGACAAAAAACCCCACATAGTACAAAACTTGAATTTATATAAAGCTTTCTGTACAAATAATGATCTTGGAGCACTTTAGTCAAGAGTCAGAGAAAAACAAACATTGTCTTAGCTCAGGGGGAAAAGATATGATTCTGACATAGACTTATAATATGAAAATAATTTGCTGCACTTCATTATTTTCAAAGGAGATGAGAACAAGCATAAACTGATGATGATTAGCAGCAAGCAATCACAGACAGGCTCCAAGGAATTTGTTGTTGCCTAAGCTGTTGTACAAAACATATTTTTGACTGTGATTATTTGCATCTATTTTACACTGGATACTCTTCTTCCTTTTTTTTCCTTACCAGCTCTCCAGATTAAATTTAATTACAATACAAAGCAGCCAGATTTGTACCCAGAGTAGAATTCAATAGACTACAACAGCATTAAGGAGATTAATGTCCTCTGTGATTTAAAAGTTCAACTTTCTGAATGAGGATTTTCATGAAGTTACTTGTTGGAATTATCAGTCCCATGAATACAGAAAAACAAGACTGGGTGTGCTCCCCTCATTAAAAGCATCACATGTTGATATGGAATCAAGAAAAAAATTATTTGTTTGTGGTTTTGTCAACTTTTGGAACAAATGCGACAAAATGAACTGCTGTGACCTGCAACAGGATTAGGGTCAGTGGACACAAACTGAAACATGGGAAGTTCCATCTGAATATGAGGACAAAATGCTTTTCTTTGAGGGTGGCAGAGCACTGGAACAGGCTGCCCAGAGAAATTATGGGGTCACCTTCTCTAAAGATATTGAAAACCACCTGAATGTGATCTTGTGCAACCGCATCTGGGTGAATTTTCTTAAAAAGAGGGTTGAACTAGATGATTTCCAGAGGTCCCTTCCAACCCCAACAATTCTGTGATTCTGTGATTGGCTCCTACCTTTGTTTGCATTAGTATGTTATAGAATGCCTGTTGAATTTGAATTAGTTGTAGAGAGGAGAAAAAAAAATTAAATGCTAATTCTACTTATAACTTCTCTAGACAGAATCCATGACTTTCCTTTTTTTCTTCTTTTTCTATTTTTTTTTCTTCCTTGACAGGCTGCCTTAATTTTGAAGGTGATTTTGGTGAACTCAGAAATTTCTAAAAAGTAGTTTTAATCTGGTACTATGTCTCAAAAAGATAGACTGATATGTGGGAAAACAACTTTTATTTAGTACCCTGCATATCAGGAGTAGGCCCTCTCAGGTGCCCAGCCTTCTTCCTTACAAATAGATATTGTTGCAAAATTAGCTCATTCTTGATTCAATGTAGTTTAGCTGAAAGCATACATGATATCTGAATAATAAACTGCCACAATAAGCCATATGTATTTTTATGGATATGTTATTAAAATCTTGATCTATAAACCCCAATTGACCTCTTTAGGTACCCATCTACATTTGGAAGTTGAATTTTTTAGAGTTCACTGGTCTTCATCCAATCATAAGCTGTATTTAGGTCTGTTTTCCTTCCACATTGTGTAACATAAATTTTCCTAAAAGTTCATTTTAGTATAATTTTATTTGTATTTTTCATGTCCGTGGTGAATCTTCTGCTTGCTTAGATACAGGTTGCTTTAGAACAGACAGCCTTTAGATTGTCTAGGTAAACCAAGGAATTTTCTGGTTTAAGATATCAGTACTTCTGGAAACGTTTGTATTTTTCTCAGAAATTTTAATATGAATTTTTTTCAGCCTGTTTTCCATGATTAACCAGTGCTGTGCATTTCTTGACCCTCCCCATTCCAACCTCTTTAATTGTTCTTCCGTAGGTGCTTGGATCCTAATTCCAAACTCTCAGTTCCTTTTAGTCTGTTCATCTTAATTGTCACACTTAGTATCAGAGCTTAGGAAAAATTCTCAGAATCTGAGTCAAATTCCTTGTACTTCTTTCTGAGGGTATGTTTATGCAATGTCAGATGAGTGAGTTAGTTTGTTTAATGAAAATACCTCCTACAGCTGGAGATTTATGTTGCTCAGCTGAGACACTCTAACAGCATGGGTATGTTCCTTTTCTGTTGTTATGACAGGCACAGTTTATTAACTGAGCCCAGTTACATCTTTTGTATGTAAATTCTGATGTGGTAGGCGCTCTCTTTGTCAGCATTCTGATTTTCACATCAGGTCAGAACAGTGTGACCTGAACCTAGGTCTTCACATGTGAGCAGTGTGTCTGGCTCTCTGTGCCACCCAGCCTTCAAACAGTAAATATCTCCATGAACACCAATCGTTTGCAACCTTTGTTTCTGCATCTACTAGGTGCCTCACTGCTTGAGGTTTGCATTAAATTCTTTTTGACACACTTGGAAAATTTATTTTCTTCCCGAACCTAGGCAAGCATCTACAACATCTGTCAACTGTGGGGACATAAATGACAGATAGGAATGGCTGTTATTCCAACCAAATAAAGGGAAAAGGACTGGCACTGAAATCAGGCTGGGGAGTGAGGAGGGTGGAGGGTGGTTCTTTCATTTATATTTTTCTTTTTCTGTTACACAAACTTCTTGGCATTGAAAATGGCAATTGGCACTAACTACATCAGAAACCTGATGACCATTTCTCCAAGGTGTATTTACTAAATCATGATACAGTCACATCTATCCTAAAAGTTTTACAGTACAGTAGAATCAAGTTTTAGTCTCTCAAATGCAATCAGTGTTCTTTTTGAACTGACTGTTTTTTATTTTGAGAAATCAAATATAAAAATCTATACTATCCTAAAGTTCTTCTCCATTAAACTTTGCAATATTAAGTATTGAAAAATAGCCAAAAAGGTACAGATTCTAGGAAGCATTAACATTTTAGGAACATTTATATTTTATCACACCTTTTAAAATTCGACGTATTGAAGCAGGAGGGATTTTTATTTATTTAACTGATAAGAAAACAGTCTACATAAAATTTCTAGCCTTGTAAAAATCAAGATTCATCAACCAGATGAATCTAAAAATCTTCTAGTTGATGATTGAAACAAATGCAATCATCAGGAACTAGATTTTGGTGGTATTTGCAGTAGTGTACTAGACCTACTATAAATGAAATTATTCTAGACGTAGTTCAGAAGCAATACAATTTGAAAGTATTTCATAGTATAGACTTTTGTAGTTAATACAGGATTTTTTACTATAAATGGACTTTTATTCAAAATTTTACTTAAATGTAGCAATTTTTCCACTTAATGGAAGATAAGGATAGCAGTACAAATAGTAATATTAAAACAATCAGATGATAAAAAGCTTTAATGACCCAATACACCTTTACCATTTGAAGATATTGACAGATATTTTCTTATTAGTCATTACAATAATTAGTTTAGGATAACCATATGTTTTTATTATAACGTTTATCTGCTTTTGATTAGAATTTCAGAAAAGACCAGTAGTGGTTGTTACAAGAGTTAACATAAATACATCAAGACAATATTTTGTGTTTGACTGTCTCTGAAGTCCATGGGAAGGTAAGAAGGTCAAGTGGGAAATGTGAAATCAACCAATGCAAAATTAATCACTACTGATTAGAACTACTGATAGACTCTTTGGGGCAAGAGAGGATCTGAAAGAATGAGTAGCTTGGAAAGGGTGTGGGTTTGAATTCTAGAAATAGGCCCACATAAGCAGAGTTATTAACAACCCAGTTATTGTTATTAACAACCCAATTGTTATTATGTTGTTATTATTGTCGTTGTGGTGAGGATGGTGGTGATATTGACAGGTTGAAAAATTTGAGATTGCTTTGCTTGGAGAAGAGGAGGATGCCTGAAAACCTCAGCGTCCTTCCCATATCTGAAGGGGGCCTACAAGGAAGTTGGAGAGGAACTTCTCACAGGAACTGTAATAATAAGACAAGAGGGAAGGACTTCAACCTGAGACATAGCAAGTTTAGATTAGATGTTAGGGTGGTGAAGCACAGGAACAGGTTGCCAAGAAGAGTTCTGTATGCCCCATTCTTGGCTGGGTTCAAGGCCAGGTTGTCTGGAGTGCTGGGCAATGTGATCTAATGAGACGTGTCCCTGCCACGGACAAGGAGATTGGAAATAAATTATTTTTATGGTGCCTTTCAGCCCAACCCAACCCAACTCAACCCAACCCAACCCAACCCCCATTCTCAGATTCTATTATTATTAATTGCTGTTGTTATTATTAGTAGTAACACTATTACTACTACAACTACAACTGCTAGNTAGCTTGGAAAGGGTGTGGGTTTGAATTCTAGAAATAGGCCCACATAAGCAGAGTTATTAACAACCCAGTTATTGTTATTAACAACCCAATTGTTATTATGTTGTTATTATTGTCGTTGTGGTGAGGATGGTGGTGATATTGACAGGTTGAAAAATTTGAGATTGCTTTGCTTGGAGAAGAGGAGGATGCCTGAAAACCTCAGCGTCCTTCCCATATCTGAAGGGGGCCTACAAGGAAGTTGGAGAGGAACTTCTCACAGGAACTGTAATAATAAGACAAGAGGGAAGGACTTCAACCTGAGACATAGCAAGTTTAGATTAGATGTTAGGGTGGTGAAGCACAGGAACAGGTTGCCAAGAAGAGTTCTGTATGCCCCATTCTTGGCTGGGTTCAAGGCCAGGTTGTCTGGAGTGCTGGGCAATGTGATCTAATGAGACGTGTCCCTGCCACGGACAAGGAGATTGGAAATAAATTATTTTTATGGTGCCTTTCAGCCCAACCCAACCCAACTCAACCCANCTATTATTATTAATTGCTGTTGTTATTATTAGTAGTAACACTATTACTACTACAACTACAACTGCTAGTACTACTACTACTACTACTGCTGCTACTACTAATTTTCCAGAGGTAAATGTAATAAAGAGATATATCTTTCTAGATAGAGAATATTTACTGTAAGAAGAGGAATTGCAGGAGTCTCATGTGTTTAGTAAAGGAGAGTAGATGTTCTTTTCAGGACGGCAGGCGATTAATTGTCCTCTTTTTTATTATCTCAAAAGACCGATTAAAAATCTTTCTATCTAAGTGGTTTTGGCAGTCATTGTCTTGGCTGGCACAATGTCATAATTATACTTCTTTAAATCTTTATATTTCACCTATTATGTCCTCTGTGAGATGGCTATCCTATCTTAATTTGCATCTATCTATACTTATTTTGAAGAGGAACACAATAAATAAACATTAATTTTATATTAAACAGAAGCAGCAAAATATGGTGAGAATTCATTACTCCTTTTTAAAAAATCTATTAATATCTCCCTACACTCTCACATTCCTCAATATACAATGTTTTAATCACCTTTATATGAGTATCTTTTATATTGGTGCAATAATTACATTTAAAGGTTGGGGTTTTTTTAATATCTCTGGTTATTTTCTGCTTCCTCATTATCTTCAGAGTTCATTATGTGCCTATATTGTTATCCAACAGAAGAACACATTGTACCAAGCTACTGCTTATGCTGGAGGGATCGAAGTCATTTCCACATACATTTTGAGGCACTCTGATATGATCTGCTGTCGACAGCCAATATCTTCCTGCTGCATGTCCAACTAGAATTACTGTCCCCGAGATGGCTTATTAAAAAGGTTTATAGGTGGGCCACTGAAGTTCTCAAAATTTCCCTGACAATATCTCTATCTCTGTATGATTTTATTATTATCCCCCACTCAGGATTTCCTGGAATAAATTATTTGAATCTCAATTAATTGCTGCAGCTCAAAGTTGAAGATATCTGCAAGCGTTTGGCAAATAGCTGGGCATTACTATTTATTACAGACATGGATGCATGAGAGGTGCAATCAATTCTGTCTTTGTTGGATTTCAACTTCAGTGAATTGTTCATTGATTTTGGAATTTGAGAGGATTCTAGGAAACTATTAAACAAATGTGCAATTTTGGGAACCATTTTATAACATATATAGTGACAGCCTAGACAATAGATATCAAACCATTTACACAAAGGTCCTTTTCAGCCTCACTTGGTGCACATGCTCTTACACATCATAACGTATTAGCTCATGCCAAACTGTGAGTTTTAGGCAATTTCTCCTTTAAGTATGCATCAGAATTAAAAACCAACATGAAAACATCTCACATAGGGATTTTGTTAGGTCAAAATTTTTGTTTGCATTAATATGCTATTATTTTTAAATTTTGCTGTTCTAGTATCATGTGGTGATTTATCTGATAGATTAGAAATCCAGAAATCAAAACAGTTTTAAAATAAATTTTTCTTCCTATGTTTTGGGCATGCAGTTATTTTCCCCTTTAAAGTATATAGTATTATTTGACAAATTTCATGAATTTACACAATTAGTTTACCCAAGGCATATTGTCTGAGTTTTGTGTGGGATGCATCATAAAGTTTTGCTAACAAGGTGGAGTTACATATTTTTGCATCAGCTTGGGTTTCCAAATGAGAGAAATATCCCCAAAAGAAGAATGCATTGAAAAAATGCTTGAAACATTTAGGCCTATAAAAATCCTCTAGAAACTGTCTTGTAGGCACTTTGAAAATGTGACTCTGTCACATAATTATTCATCAAAGAATTAGATTTTATTGTATTCTATTCAATATTTGTTTTTGTATATCATTTAGAAGAGCATTAATTTTCTCATCTATGGATATTTACGTTTTCATGGCCATGAAAGAGTGTGCATATTGCTTCATAGGAATTTTTCCTTTTTTTGGAACAGAGTAGGAAAATAAAGAGTAATCCTTTAAACAAGATTAATTTTTCACTCCCAGGATGTAGAATTTTTGATCCCAAACTTTATGCTATCTTCTATTGTCAGCAGTGTGTATAAGCTTATTTTAATAGTCTTATATATCACATCAGCAGAAATTATGTCTTTAAATGCAAATCTACGCTTTTTTCCCAAGATAATGGTTCTTTTTTATTACCTCTGCACTGATCTATATAAATTTTAACATAATTTTCTTTTTAGAGTGTAAGGTTGTTTCTTTTTTAAATGCAAACTATAGGAAACAATATAATTGAATTCTTTTTATATTTTTTTTTTTAAGTTTGCAACACACAAAGTTTCTTCTTATGTCAACCACTATCTCTTATGTATTTTTTTATGAAATAGTTTTTGTTTAAAAATGAATTTTTGATAGTTTTTCATAAAATGAGCCCTTGCTGCTTGAACTGATACACTGAAATACAGGAGTGCAGGCTGTCATTAATCTCAGTTTCTTTTTTTCTTCAGATGTTGCAATGCTTTCTTATCAAACACAAAGGTTTAGTGTCCACTGCTTGTTTTTCCTCTTAATGATAACTCAGTTACATCATTCTCACATTCAGACCAACCATATTTTTAGTGATTGTATGCTAGCTGAGCATTCCCTTTTCATTGTGTTTTCTTAGTCTGCTCCTTCTTCAGAGAAAAATGGGTGTCAGATAGTAAACTCACTATCATTGCCTACCAATCACTCTTCATGGAATTTTAATTTTCCAAGGATTTGGAGGTTTTTTTTAATTAGGAAATTTAATAGTTACATTTTTTAACATCTTTGTAAAATATAATCATTATCTTTAGACTGAAATAAGCTTAGGAGTGTTTTGTACTATACTAAAGATAGCAAACAAATATTTTTATTCATGATCTGTTTAAGCAACACTCTAAAATAGGAATCAATTTCTCCCTTATGTATTCAGCCTTAGCTTAGCAGGAGAAAAAACTGTGGGTTAATGAATAAGGAAAAGAAAAGCTAATCTGGTACATGCCTTCCTATTATGCTACTAAGTAAATTACCCACAGCTACCTCTTGAGCCTGAATCTGCCTTGTTGTTGGATGTGATAAATCCTTAGAATACTTTTTTACTTACTCTACATAAAACTGTTATTGTAGAATCATGTACCAGCACTGCTTGATATAATAAAAAAATTTTAAAAATAAAATTTTTAGAATTTTAAGTATTCCAGAAGATCTTCAACTTAATTATCTTTTCTCCTTTCCATTTGGTTGCTAGTCCTTTTGCTCCTTGCAGTAGATGCCATTTAGATTTCTCAGGTTGTGAGGCTTCTGAAATATGGCCTATTGCCAAGTCAGGAGAGATCCTATTCTGGGTTCATTTGTCTCTTTAGGACCTTTTATCTCAAAAATGTAATTTCAGAATATCAAGAATTTTTGCCTATGAACAAAGTTGTGTATTATGATTTTCTTTGTGTCACAAGGCTGTAGCTTTATCATATGGCTACAGGTTTTATCATATCACCTGTATGGGGACACCAGCAATGGATTTCATTAAATTACCTGAGTACTTCATTGACTGCTTTTTAATGTGATGGAGGAAAAAATCTTGAAAAATAACTGGTCCTTGAATTTACAATACAACCTTTCATATTCTAATGACTCTCATTAAATGATCATTCATGTTTTCATAGCTGTGGAGGCAGGTAATATTCCTTTAAGGAAATGCTAGATGTTTTTTTATCAAAAATTACTTCTTTCCCCTTCATTGCAGTGTATTTTGGGGGTTTTTAATCTCAAATATTCACTTTCTGAGAATTCTTTACTTATTTAAATTTGGATTCCCTTTAGAATTAAATTGAGATGTGCCTGCTGCTATCCACATATTGCTGTTTAATAAGAAATAATATTTCTATTTTCATCTGGTCTAATTGTTTAATGCAGGTGATTTCTACCTTTGGATTAGATCTCTCTTTTTTTTTACATTCTCATGAAGCTGCGGCAGCTTTAGAGGTTTTTTGGTCTCTTCTGTGGTTTGTAGACTTTTTTTTTTTCCTTTGTCAGTTTCTTCAGAGCTCTGAGAAGAAGACCCTAGACCTATGTGGCCTTTACAGGTGAAGGGAGCATCACTGTCTTAGTGTATCTGAGAGTTTCTTTAAGCTGTTCCCAATTTCAGTTAGTTTAACAAGTGCTTCTACTTTTCTAGGTTTTTGTCAGTTCCTAGAAGAACAGCTGGCACCTTGGGTGCCACTGATTTTATTTTAGGTGTAGAATCTCTAATATCCATCCTTATGACAGAAACTTGCCTGTTCCATGTCAAGATTTTTGTTGATGGTGTTAGTTTTCATTATTAAGATAACCCTAGAGACTGTTCCAGTTACTCCCTTCAATGTCTAGAGGGAATTCAGTTTCTTTTTTAGACCACAGGATTTTTTACAAGAACAACATTCTGATTTTTGGTCTCAGGGATCTCCTGAGACTTTTTGATTGAGAGACTCACATTTCTGAAGAACTAACCTGTGGATAGGGACACTCTTTCTCTGCCAAATGTAGGACTGTGCTATTGTTTCCTCCATTACAGGGAGTGAAGAGGAAGTAGACCAATGGACCGGGGTAATCTCTCTGGGGCTTAGATCCTTTCACTGAATGGAGCAGCCTAGTTTAGCTCCAGACAACTGAAATGACATCTGATTTTTAAAGTAATTTTTAATTTTCTTAAAAGGCCACCATAATAAAACATTCCTAGTCCCATGATATCACTTGAGTCCGAAGAATTTAGTGGATTGTAGGAAGGGAAAATACTTTTGCGTCTACAGGAAGAAGTACTCCTTTGATACATTCCTGTATCAAGTTTTTAATTCTTTTCCAAGTTTCTTTGAGGAAAGTGTGTGCACTTTTTGACATTGCCTGGGTAATTCTTGTTTCAGATGTCTGCTTCCACAATCCAAAGACCATTAGCCCTGACATCTGATGGGTCACATGCTGGTGGGAAGTCATGTTCCAAGGCTCACCAGCCACAATTTCAGCAATAATCCTATCTTAATTCCTAGTCCTCAGCAAAAATTGCAGGACACATCATTGTTAACACCAGAGGATGCACCAAAGGAGGGATGTTTTGCTCAGACCTCCTGTGCATCGAGACAAGTTCCAGTGAGCTCAGTCAGGGAGAAAATGAGGAGTAGTCCCTGTCCACACCTAATGTTGTTAGTTAAACAAGTCTGATCATCCCTGAATGAAAGGATGAAAATTGTTTTGCTTGAGGAAAAACAATATTGAATTCAATTGTGTAATACTGCACACCAAATTGACTACAACACTCCCTACAGTTAAGTCTGTAGTTCAGCTGTATAACAGCTGTATGACAGTCCAAGAAAGTGTTTAAGAAACCTTTTAAACAAGAAAAAACATAGTATGCTTGATATTGCTATGATGTCCTTATATAAAATAAAAATATCAATAAACAGAACCTGAGATTAAAAATTTATTTTGTAGTTGGCTTCAGGAAAATATAAGGTATTCCTGAGCCTGGTCTAGTACAAGTCCCTGTACTTATTGATTTTACAACAAAGAGATAGATTTTACAACAAACTTATTGATTTTATCAACAATTAAATTAAATTTAGATAGTGAAATAGTAAATCAGTATGATTCAGACATTTAAAATTCAAAATTTATAATAATTCAATGACATAGCTAAGTCAAATAAAGTAAGAAATAAACATCAGGGTGACATAAATGAACGCAATAATTTTTTGAAAGTCAATATATTTTGATGAAATAAAGAAGAATATTTAATACATCTACCGAAATTTTCTTTAATTCATCTTTAAGTAAAGAATAAATTGAAAAGAGAATAAAAAAATCATTCAACTAATCTGATTCAGATTAAAATGATGAATAGAAACGTGCCTCCTCATACAGGCAATTCTACTTTGGGTCCTGATATTCTTAGAGGACTGATCAGATGAGTAACTTATGGCTAAGTCATGAACTTTAGCTTTACTGAAAACTTTCACTAATTAAAGAAAAAAAAAAATAAAGCTTGAGTCCGAACTCAGGAAGTGTGAAAAAGGCCAAAAGTAATCTTTACAGTAAATTAGAAATTATATCTTGCTTTGACTTTTAATTTTTAATCACTTCACTTCCATCCCAGTATGAATGTCTGCATCTAAATCTATTGCTGCTTGAAAACCCAAGTTTTCTCAGGGTGACTACTACTGGAAGATCTTGAAGAGACTGAATTACCCAGTTTTAAGTTAGAAGCTCCCTCCCACTTGTCTCCAGCCCCCCAGTTTTAGTTCCTTAATTCTTTCCCTCCCCTTCTCTGTTCATATCTGATCATCCTGTATTAAGTACTAATGCCTGCCTTGGAGGAAAATTGCCCATCGGATTGGCAAAATTGTGCTCCTAAAGAAGTTCAGGACCTCAGAGGACAGGATTGGCAGCACATAGGAAATAGGCAGGGATAGGAGTAATTTCCCTGACTTGGAACAAACCGACCTGTGCAGGGAATTACAGCCATGTGGTAATGTCAGCACCCTTGACTGAACGTGGTCTCTTTCCCCCCAACACACGGGTGAGGGCTGGGTTAGGGACTTGGCAGTAGGGGCCCCAAGGAAAGCTGTGACACATGAATGTGGAACTTAATGGTTGAAGACCTGGTTTCTGGATGGAAAGAGATAGAAAGAAGCAGACAGGATGGATGTTTAGTTATGGTTCAAAAAGACAAAAACATAAGGAGATACATTCAAAGATGTAAAGAGAGAAGGGTTTGGGAGATGAGGTTTTGAAATGGAAAATCATCCTCAGATTGCCCTTGTCACAGACAATCTGTGACTTACTACTACATTTAAAAAAAAAAACCAATCAAAACAGCAAACACAGAGCCCGTTTTCCCCCACACCATGTACTGAACACCTTATTTTACCTTTGGAGATCTTGATGTATCACTTTTCTCTCAATACCCTACTTCTATGGATGTGGAAATTCTCCGCTCTAGCCCAAGATTTTTCATGTATCACATCGTGAAAGTATAGACCTCTTGTTGCAACTCTTTTTCTATTCCTATATGCTCCAGGGGAGATTTGCGATGGAGCAACTGAGCCTACAAAAAGACTGTGAATTAACATCTTTCCCCAGAATGCAAGTGAAAAAAAATCTTTAATAGAACTGAAAGTTATTAGAGGGATGGAGTTTCTTTCACCATTAGAAGACAACTTCTAACAAAGGATAGTTTGCCAAATTAATACTGTAGCTACTCGCCTACTCTTTCAAATAATTATCCTTAAGATAATTATAGAGGAAATAAATTAGACTTTTTTCCCTCTATGGGGAAGTCTGAAAAGAAGAGGTATTACAGGAAGTGTGATATAGTAGATACTTCAACCAGCCCTCTGTAGTTATAACGATGATTTCACATAGAACTCAGCCTTATTCTCTGACAGTTTAACAAGACTGTTCACTCTTCCTGAAGTGGCCATCTGATAGTTTTCCTGACACATGCTGTATGCCAGGTGTATGTTTTGCTTTCTATGTAAAACTCATTTCAAACCTATGTTCATTCATGTTTCTCTTCAGTCAATATTAATCCAAGGATGGAATTTTAAAAGTTGCTTATTTTACTATCTAGAAAGGTTATGGGTAAGTGTGAAATACATTTCATTACTTGAATACCTGCATCTTTGCCATCTGAAGAGAACACTTTTGTTCAATAAGAAATGCTTTTGGCTGATTCTCAAAGGAAACATGGCTATAAAAGTGTAATAATATTTTGTCTCTTCAAGATTTTTTTTGCCCAAGATTTTCTCATTACATTACAGAACTAGATAGAAGTGTAATATAATGCAGATATAACCTGTGTTTAAACGAGAAAACCTGAACTGAGCAACTCACCATATTCTATGCCACAAACAATCTTGCAAAACTAGAATATCTACTGAGATAATTGTAGAAAAGAACAAGACACATAAATTTTGAACATCCTAACACCCCTCACCTTGGGATTTTTTAAGACTCGCTTCCCCTCCTGGGATGTAACAGAGCAGTCGTTTGACTGTGCACATAATGGCTCCAGAGAAGAAATTAACACAATATTCAGAATGGAAGAAAAACTTTCCTAAAGCTAATGTAAACACTTCACAGGGGTAAGACTATTTCACTAATGCTGTACTGTTTTTAAAGTCTTTATTGAGTATTTCTTGGTAGCAAAACTATTTTTTTATTCAAGTGTAACAAGTGCAACAAGTAAGAAAAAAACCCTCTAACAGAATGGCACATAAGCCTTGATTTCCCAGAGGTTACTCTTGCTTTTACACAAATGTTCTATTGCATCAGCAGTTATCTAGATGGGTAAAACTGATACACAAGGAAAGAATTATAAAAATGTGAACATTTATTCAAGGGAAACATATTGCCTAAGATATTGCTTGCCAAGCTTTATTTAGTTCAGATCTTCTGCTAAAATAAAATAGCTCTCGAGGTTTTTTATAGGAAAATAACAATTTAACTTTGCTTGGATTTTTTTAAAGTTGTTAATAATACAAACTAAGGTAAACAGGCTGCAGGTATCTAGTAAATACCATTTAGACAAATAAACGTTCATCACATTTGACATCTTTCACAGATATTATTCTGGTCATTAGTAACCTAGATTGTAGAAAATTTACATATCAAATTTTTGGTTACTTGTATGTGTAATTACTACAATAAAGAAGTCAGACAATGTAAAGAACCTCAGGAGGTTCAGCAAGAGGAAGGGCAAAGTTCTGCACTGAGAGAGGAACAGGCCTATGCACAAATATATGCTGAAGAACACCCAGCAGGAAAGGATCTTAGCAGAAAAGGACCTGGGATCCTGGTGGCCATGAAGTTGAACATGAAATAACAAGGGCCTTTGCAGAAATGAAGACAAATATTATCCTGGGGTGCATGAGGCAAAATATTGCCGGAAATTCAAAGGACATGATCTATCCCCTCTACTCAGCACTGGCAATGTTATGGGTCCAGTTTTGGGCTCCCCAGTATAAGAGAGATGTGAACGTATCGGAGACACCCTGGCAAAGGGCCATGAAGATGCTGAAGGCATTGGGGCATTTTGTCTGTGACAAAAGACTAAGGAAGCTGAGACTGTTCAGCCTGGAGACGAGAAAGCTCAAGAAGATCTTGTCAATGTATATAAATACTTAAAAGGAGAGTGCAATGGCACAGTGAGGATGGAGCCAGGGTCATTGCAGTGGCGCCGGTGCCAAGACTAGAGCCAATGAGCACAAACTGTAACAAAGGAGGTTCCCTCTGAACATCAGAACACTTTTTTTATGGAGAGGGTCACCAAGCCCTGACACACGTTGCCCAGAGAAGCTGAGCAGTCATTATCCTTGACAATATTCAAACACATCTGGAAATGGTCCTGCGTGAAGGTTGAACTAGGTGGCCTTCAGAGGTCCCTTCCAGCCTCAGCTGTTCTGGGATTTTGTCACTGCACACATAGGGTTACATGAAGTTATATATGTATAAAGGGTATTGGTATTTCTGTGCAACATATCTTGATGAACCTGCCACGTTTTTCACAAAATACTGTAAAATGCACTACACAGGCATTTTAACTTATAATTGGATGTAGTAACACTTACTGTGACAATACAGATTGCATTTTTTGAGGTGGGCCTTTACTGACAATTTTTCACTGCTGTTTGAGGAGTCATGAAAATCTTATGAATTCATAACAGGGCCAGTATATTCATCCAGTTTTATCTCCAAGGAATAATATCAAGATGACTGGGAAATAATATACTGGTCTGACAGAGACTGAGTACCTTGATATAGAGTTTGAATTCTCTGATGCAGTGAGATAAATTACTGAGGTTTATTTCCACTTTAATACTTTTTCATGATAGCACAAACAAGGTGACCATTGAAAATAAATAATTAACTAGATCAAACTAGTATTGACAAACTGCACTCCCTTTTGCCTGGATTAGATGCATTTTTATACCTCTTTCTTTCTGTGCTGGCTATGTTATAGTTCAGTGTATGTATTTTACATTTGAGGAAGAGAAAGGAGGTGCACAAAAATATTTCAGTTGTAATATATACAAGATTTTTAAACCCAGGAGAATGAAAAAACTTTCTGCTGTGTCTTCTTGAAAGCAGGAAGAAATTTTTCTGTCTACATTATTATTTGTGTTATTATCTCAATGTTATTGTCTTCCTAAATGTAGAGCTGATTAGTGTACTAAAATCAAATGCATAATTCAAATAATTTAACATAAAGTTTTCTGCCAGTCATTATTTTTGCATCACTTTTTCCCCCCTCTAACTTGAGATGCAGTCATGGTATTGAAGTTTTTTTTTTTGTTGTTTGTTTGTTTTTTGCTAGAATTTTACTTCATTTAAGTGTAAATAGTGCATTTTAGTACATATAGGTGAAGAGAGGAGGAAAATAAAATGTGAGCTTTAAAACAAAAAGCTGAAGTTAAGAAAACAAGAACAGAAAACTGGGCAGACAAGTGAATAGAAAAGTGCATTTGAAATGCATTATAATGAAAAGCAGACCCAGAAGTGCCAGAGTAACCAGCAGGCAGCAAGTGCAGCCTCTAGAGAAGATTGTGCTACGGTCTGCAGGTTGGACTGCAGGCAAACCAGCAGAGCACATACAGAGCAGCAATCGTGTTCAGTGACTCCCTTGTTTATGACACATCTGAGGAAGGATGAGCAGCATCTGAAGGCAACCACAAAGTGAACATCTTAGAGTTGTAATTGGCTGGGTTGTGCCGTTTCTCCTCTTTGTTACCATCTGTCATGTGTGTAGATTAATGTAAGGTTATTTCCTACTCTTGTTGGAGCCTTTTGCTATGATAATAAAGTATGAGAATTTGAATGTCTAGCATGTCCTTGGAGGACAGGAGCGTTTGACATTTTCTGTTTTAATACCTCGCTCTGCCTTCCCCAGAAATGAGTGTGGCTATAAATGTTGATGAGTGGAATGACTAGCCAACCAAAATTAAGCACATTGTAAAGGTCAAGGTAATTCACCACTGCTATTCTCAGTGTGCCGTATTCTAGCCACTAAACTCTACCACAAAGTCCCTGATACAAGAACACAAGACTTATATATAGGGATTTGAGTTTGGTTTTGAAATTGCATTTTTCTAAAAAAGGTAGTGACCATAGCAATAAACAGAGGAAAAACAAGACAATATGCTTATAATGCATATCTACTTAATTAATAGTCTTTATGCTACAGAATAACTTCCATCTTCTCTGCATCAGAAATGACTTTTGGAAAGAGAACATAACTGAGTAAGATCCATGGAAAACAGAACGCATAAGACACAAGACTAATAAATCAAAACTGTTCTTCATAGTGTTTCATTTTTATATTGATTGACTTTTCTCATTTGGTTTTTTGTTTGGTTTTTTTTTTTTACTCTCATTCACATCAAAATTTAAAATCAACAATCAACTATAATGGCATCATTCTAAAGAGAAATGGAAATATGACATTTGTCAATCCAGCCCAAAATCATTGCAAAGAATTTATGCATGTTCTCATAAAACACAGCTGTGATATTGCCGTAATTTGAGCCAAAAACAAACTGTAATTTTAATGACAAAATGTTTCTGTTGTGTAAAGTTTGCACAAAAACATGGTTATGTTTAGTATTTTGATCTCATCAAACTGGAGAAAACTGCCAGTGGACCCTGGACATATGCTTCTATTACTAAATCTATTCTATTTGCATAGCAGTTGCACATCTCTTAGTTCACACTAAGCACCGCAAAAATGTAAGTCCAGGTTTATTTGGAACAGATTCTGATACAAGAATAAAAAAAACTAATCCACATATTGGGCTGGAAAAAAAGCCCTTGAGTAAAAAAGCATTTTATTACAAATAAAAAGCCCATATAAATATATAAATATATAATAAAGTGTAGAGACGACCCTTGCCACTGCTGCTGCTCCTCTGACATTTTCTTAAACAGGAATTCATGGCTGCCATCTTCAGTGTGGAGTGTTGTGCTCTCAGATTGCACAAAGAATAGGAAAATAAAGTCAACCTGTCTATCTTTTCCTATTAGATTTCCAGGTCTTTTCCAAAATACCTTTGCCAAACTGATTTTCTAAAAGAAAAATAACTGGATTTGATGGGAGTGTTAATGAAAATGGTGAAATTTTGAGTCGTGCTTACAAACAGTTTTGTTGAGTTTTTTCGTTCCAGAACTAAGACCTACTTATCTCCATTAAAAAAATAAACATAGTTGTAGACTATATATCCTTTTAATTTAAAAAAATTCTAATAAGGATAGAGAAAGCATTTTGGAAAGAATTTTGCTGAGACTTGTAATTTAAAAAAAATTATACTTATTTTGGATTTTTTTTTTCTTTTTACTTTTTTTTAAATCATGCAGGTTCAGTTATGACTTTTATACAAAGACAGTCTTCATAGGGATTTATTTTACTGAGTTAGGTCAAAAATTTCAGTGAAAGGATTAAAAATGTTACAGTACTGTTAAAATAGATTTTATTTTGCTGTGATTTGTTTTGCTATAAATAAAATCAAATTTGTGTTATCTATATAACTTTACTGTGAAAAAAAGAGAAGTGTTATCAAAACAGGTAAGAGTTCTGGGTGAGAAAATGAGCGCAAAGAAAAGCCTAAATCCAACTCAGCAGCAAATTGCCCTATTAGTCAGACATAAATGAAAATGTATTTTCAGATATAGTGTTTAATTTTGTGCTTCATTTTTCCTATGTGGTCCTCTTCTTCCACTGACTGAAATGTACCTTGCTTTAAGAACAACTTGACATCATGGTCTTGATTAACAGATGTCATTTTTGCCTGTCAGATCATGGCTTCTGAACCAGAACCAGACCCCATTGGACTGGTTAGTCACTATAAAGCAACCCAA
This sequence comes from Polioptila caerulea, assembly GCA_013397295.1. Taxonomy (NCBI): domain Eukaryota; kingdom Metazoa; phylum Chordata; class Aves; order Passeriformes; family Certhiidae; genus Polioptila; species Polioptila caerulea. The sequence continues at coordinate 2,446,632 of VYXF01005264.1, read as the reverse complement.
ATATTATTTGTCTCATTGATTTTAGGATTTTTGTAGTGCCTTTATATCTAAATTGATTTTTCATTAAATGAATATAATTTCTTAAATAGAATGATATTCAGAAAAAAATTAGGAACAATCCTTAAATCATCATGAAATTTTAGGTTTATCTAATTTCCCCTTGTTGCTCAAGAATTGACCTAGAAACATATTTGTCTAAAGTCTTGTTATAGCCTCACACTGATGGACTCCTTACCTTATACCAATTATATTCCTTGTAGTGCCCAGCTGGATGGTTTTCTGTGCTACAAGATCCCTCAAGAAATTTGCAGAGGTGGAAGCTCTCAAGGATGTCTTTAGATACTTTAAGAAAAGTGGAAACAGAGAAACCTGCTATCAATCCTTGTTGGAATATCCATCTGCCCCACTATCTTCTGGAAGATAACCCAGGTTCTGCCAAGAGGGTAAAGGAGACATGGAGCTAGTCTGGAATTTGTGCTTCAGTTAATAATGATATTTTAATGGTCTTCAGAATTTTGATTCAGGACTGGTGGCCTAGTGCCCTGTGATCTGAAAAGCGAAGACAGAGTTGTTCTGGTGCTTCCTGAAGGTCTTGGCCTGGAGATGCCCCAGTACCACACAGCACAGCTGTGTTTTGGGGTCGTCAGAATTTAGCTGAGCTCAGATTTACTAGTAAATCCAGTAAAAAGTTCTTCACAGTGGTAGTGGTCAAAAACTGCAGAGACTGCATAAGGAGGCAGGCCCAAGGCCCTGAGCAGCCTCATGCAATTTCAAAACTCACCCTGTACTGAGGAGAAGATCAGACTTGATGGTTCCCTAGAGTTCATCCAAACCCATGCAACTCTGTGAACAGGGTCCTGCAGACCCTTGAGCTCCAGAGAAATCTTAGAAGAGTATGGAGGGAATTACACAGAAAGGGCCAATCTTGACTCATTGGGCATTGCCTTGTGTACCAAGATGAGGAAGTCTAAACTTGATAAAGGCTTCAGTATCTACTGATGCACAAGCTGCTATAAAGATATGAAAATATTCATAACTAGTATTAGCTCAGCTTTCATTACTGAGCAATTGTCTTTTAATAATTCTTCATTTAACCTGCTCCTTTAAGAGGGCAATAATTAAAGAAATAAAAAAATGTAAGAGATTCAAGAATTTAATCTGTAACAGGATTTCAGAAAGAATCTCAAAGTGGCAATTTTTCTCAATATTCTTTGATAAATACTGCACTAGATTCTTTTTGCAAATCTCCTTATTTGCAGTGAGCATGGAATAAATGTTTTTTGCTTATGACAAGACAGGACTTTACTGTAGTAGGGAAGGAGTCATATTTCTTTTTCTGACAGGAGGACATATCATGAAATAGATTTTTAATACATATTTTTCTTTTTATACCTTCACAGTCTCAAATAAACCTGGAAGAAATTTTAAGAATATATACTTTGGTATTTTCATGTAGCTCAGACGTTCAAATATGGTAACTATATTTCTGAAGCAAGTATATATAATTTTCTGCTTAAGATGCACAGAATATCTGGGAGATAAGTATTCATAAATGGAGTTTTTATTTGAAATCCTGATAGGTTCTCCTTTAAAAAAAACACATGCTTGCTAATAGTTTTTTGGGTGTTAAAAAAAAAAAAAAAAAGAAAAGAAAATTCCAACTTTTAATATTTTCTGTACTTACTGAAGGTTGCCATAATCTTCAGTTTTTCTGCCTGGAATATGCTGTGCTTATCATAATAGCACAGTGATATTTAAGAATGTTATCTTTGCCAATTTTTGGTTGAGACTAGCTAAAAATTATTTCTTTGTTTTGCTGACATGAAAGGAAAAGAGAGGAATTTGCAAGAGTCTGGGGAAGGAATGGTGGAGTCTGGTGAGGCAGGAAATGTTTCAGTAAACTTTCTACCAGTTTAAGAGGACGTCCTTTGCCACTACCATTTGTTCCCTGCAAGGAGATGGGGAGCAATCTGATCTGGATGTACTGCTAAAATCTGATTCTAAAGCAGCCTGGAAGATTGACTGCACACTGGAAGAGGACCATGCTGCACAGAGAGGAAAGACTGTGCTTATCCTCTGAGGTGGGTGTGGAAACTGAGGGAGAAGGGGATCCTTCCTGTATCCCTTTACTTTAACTGCATCTTGGTGTCCATGAAAACACCAAATCACAATATTTGTCTTATTGTCTCTCCCTTACAAACCTAGACACTGACAATAGAGGTAATTTCATCTAATTAGCTTTCTGAAAGTTCACATTTTAATCAAAGTTATTACTTGCTATCCATGATTGAAAAAGCCTAGAGGAAGAGAAGAGAGGGCCCTCCATAGTCCAATTATTTCTATCCTCTGGAGACCAATTCAGACCACATAACACAAACATCTTTCTTAAAATAGGATGAATAGGTCTCCAGAGATGCCCTTATTTCTCTCTCTACAGTCAATGGACTGTAAATGAAGCAGTAGACACCTAGCACTGATGAGTCACTGGTTGCCTAGACAGATTCAGGTAAAATGGATTTCCTTCTAAGTGTCTCATATTACTGATGTTTACAAGTTAGGGTAATCAAATTCATATATTACTTTAATTTACATAAGGCACATAAGAAACATTCTTTTCAAAACTACTATTACAGGTGAGAACGTGTACTATGAAATTGTCTATTAAAAACACAGTGATAATCACTGTAAGGTAAGAAAAATATAATTTAAAATACAGCAGAGGTTTGCACAGATGTGGGTTTCATGACAGGTAAAGTAAATTGCTTTATTTCTCTTTATCTAAGGTCCATTTTACTTAGCATTAAGTTTTTAGTAGAAATTATATCCAAAAGAGCAGTAGGGATGATCAAATATTTGGAATAGCTTACATACTATGGGAGATAAGGATGATCAGTACTCTCCGACCTGAGGGAGAAATATGAGAGAGAATAAAATAATGACAAGTATGGAAAAGTAGGAAAAGAGCAATTGCAGATTGAAATATGTGTTGAAATGACTTGGGAGCATAGAACAAGATTATTAGGGAAAAAGTGTGAAACAGAAAAAGGGAATAACATTTAATATCATCTTGTTTGAAACAGTAGACTTCTTTGCAGTGACATGCTGGTGACAGTAGTTTATGCAGACTCAGAAAGCATTTAGTTTTATCAAAGTATATCAGATATAGTTTCTTCAATAAAAAGCCTGCAAATAGCTCTTTGTCAAAAACTTTCATGATATTTCAGGCAACACATGACAGTATGCTTTTTCTATTCATGTGTGCTTTCTTAAGATTCTCTACATAAAATATTCATAAGGAATTCTAGATCGTCAACTGTGCAGGTCCATAACATTTTGAGTATGTTATAATTACAAGCTTAGACTACCATGTTAATTCACTGAAGCTGACAAAATATTTTGAAGACAAATATCACTCCTCTGGTATGAGGCATTTGACTATGTCTCGCAGTGAAAATAATATTGTTGTTTTCTCTTTAATTTCATTTATTTTCAAAATCACACACTCAGAAAAGTCTTCAGTTTCTTTCAAATCAGGCAACCTAGATATATGTCCTATGAGTATCTTCACTTGCTGTTTTGTCACAAGTGTTTGCTCTTCCTTACTGTTTTATTTTTAATAAATATTGTCAGTTCGGCTCCCTGCCAACATGCTGTTAAAAACTCAATGTGACAACTGTGCTATTTGCGTGCTGGAAGCATGATAACTGGGATATATTTAATGCCTGATTTTCTGCTTGACAGAAAAAGGACAATTCTTTTCCAGTTTTCCAATATAGTATCAATATGGAAGAAAAAGCCCAGAAGACATACTAAATTATTTCAATGGAATTGCTCTTGTCTTAATCTTTCACAGATCCCATTGAAATAAAGATTCCTTTAGATTCAAACTATGCATCTGTAGTTCAATAATTTTTTTTTTTTATATATTGCATGTGTGGAAACACTAGTAATAGTAACAGCTCACAATTATCATTCAAAAAATTCCTTTGGGACTATGACCAAAGGAATTTTATGTTATTTATTATGTTTGGGGTGTTCTTACCATTATAACCACAGAAAGTGGCAATTTTCAATTCAGCAATTCAGAAATTATTGGGGTTTTTTCCTCCAGCGGTCATCCCTAAAGCCTTCAACCAATTTCTCAAGTTTCAATTTTATGTGGATGGAGCTTGAATTTTTTAACAAACTTGTTTTCATTTAAAAATTTTCTTCCATTTTGATTCTGATGGACTTGGGGCATTTCAACTGCCCCCTCAAAGATATTCACATGGAAGGAATATTTCCATTGATCTTTAAACTATTGAAAAATGTTGGAATATCATAGGTAACACAGCAAAACACTCCAGTAAATAAAATGCAAATATTTTCTATATCAAAATCTACAGCTTGGTCTGAAATAATCACTCCAGGTCCTCTTTACTGTGACTTAAGGGAAGCATTCATGCCTGAGACTGGCTAACTGGAATTTAAACAAATCAGAGTTATTGACTCCAAAGTTTCTCTACTTCTCTCTCTTTTCTCCAAAGAGACTCTCAGTGGATCGGATTTTTCTTCTGTACTCATTGAATGTCCAGGGACAGAAGTATCATCTTTAAAAATGCAACAGCTAAATCAAAATAACCAAACATTCAGCTAGAATTTCTGCTTTACCTGGTATGAGAACTACAGTGAGTGAGCATTTTGCTGTAAGTCCCCTGAGCACTAGTTAACAGATTTCACAAATCCTTTATTTGCGAAAGTGAAAATTCTTCTGGTCCTTCTTCCTAGCCTGGAACTCTCCCAAATCCTGGGTATCATTACCAATAACACAGCTGACTTTGAAACAATCTGTTCCTTGTCTAACTTACAGCAAGCATTTTCTTCACTAACCAGAGACAGTTTTAATGACTGAAAAGTAAACCTGTTTTGTTTTCTACCTACATGAAAACCCCTAGAATACGCTCAGGGCTTCCATAATGTTGAAACACGGGGAGAAATCAGCAAGTCTCAGAAATTTGTCTCATCCTTTCTGGTCAGATAACTACACCTAGGATCAAACTGACTGTTTCTGTAAGGGATAGAGTAACCTCTGAAATAATCTTATGAACTCTTTGTCTTAACATTTTTTAGCATGGTAGCAATGAAAACAAATTGATTTTGTTTTTCAGATTGCTAAGAACCTCCCAACATTTTCTTCAGCATCAGTGCTGAATAAATCATTGTAATGTCCCCCTGAAGTGAATTGAAAATTAATTTACACAGTGAAGATGATCCTCCTAATAACAGGGTACATGGAATAGGGAAATTGGAAATCATTACCCAGCAAACATTATCTGTATTATTTTTGTAGCTGCTTTAGATTGTATTGTAATAGAAAATTAGGAGACTGGCTGTGAAGAAGTTTAAGAGGGTCCCCTGAAGAGCTTCTGCTTTAAAATTGATTCTTTAAAAAAACATTAAAAAGCTATTGGAATTGATTGCCTGCTAATATAAAGGAAAAACTCTTTGCCACCATTTGTGTTAAAAAAGAGCATCTTCATTCATGCATGTTATTAAAACTACTGGCCTGAAAGCCCCTGTAGAAAGATAAAGGATATGGATGGGATATTAAAACAGCAATCTTTACTTTATCTGGGATTTAAAGTTAATATGTCGCTTTTATTAATTCAGCAGGAGCTGTTAGTTAGTATGTCAAATAAGGGATTTACAATTAAAATACTATAGAATAGAGGTATCTTTAGTAAACAGTGAACCAGGAATTCTTCATTAATCTTCCAAGCATGAGGTATACCCCTGCAAAGAATAAATCCTGCATTTATAGTTTCCTTTATTGCCTAGTTTGCTATGCAGAAACAATAAAAGTCAGAGCTTATAACACCCCTGATTATCTTCAGCAGCTTCCACTGGTGTGGGGCAATGGTGAATCAGATCATAGCCAGCCACCATATCTTGTTTCCAAAGACTCAACTGAACAGCCTTCAGAAGATGTTGCTCTGTGTAATGTGTTTATAATATTTAAAAATTACATGGAAATATAATTTCCTTTCTTGACTTTGAATTACTCAGAGCTTTTCATGGTGTTCCGATTTCTAACACATTTGGAACAAATTTCCCTTGCCTCTTTTAATTTGGGATGACAGAAAACTTTAAAGGGCAAAGAACATTGAGGAGGAAGAATCTTAATAATGATCCTATTAGAAAAACAAATATTATGAACTTTAAAGCAGCAATGTGCATGGATGAATTCTTCAGTTTTGCTTTCATTTTAAAAGGGAAACAGAGATTATGTTGTAAGGGAACTTTGTCAAACACAGCTATCAGAGTGAAGTCCCTTGGGTAAAGTTGCAAAGAAATGTAAGTTGATGAAATTATATTGATGAAACTATTGCAGATTCAGAGACCAAGGGAATGGAAAGAGTGACAAAGTGTAATAGCAGTCAATAGGGACATTAAAAGAAACAGCCAATCAGGAAAGTGACAAGCCAGACACAGGAGAAGAGCACCCAGCTGGTAACAGCAGCCAGTGATTATTTATTTTGGATTTCAAGTGTCTGAAGATTAAAAGGAGAAGAAAACCAAAAAAACCCAAAACAAACAAACAACAACAACAACAACAAAACCCCAAGTAGCAAAACCCAGGTATGAATTAGGTTAAATAGAAATGAAGTATGATGCAAACTCAATAAGGATATTGCCTGTAATGTGGACGTGATACAAGGACAGTAAATCTTTTTCCAACATTCTGTATTGTTATGATGGGAAGGAAGATTAGTTTTTCACTCAGCCTAAGGACAAACACTAACTCTTGAACTGAGGAAAGCAGGAGAAGAAAATTGAAATGTTGTAAAGAATTAAAGGGTTAAAGATTCTGTAAAACAAGGCAATATTCCTATGGATCTGTGGTTCAAACTCCATGCATATCTGGTCTGGGGCCTGGAAAACAAGATGTAATGCAGATTACCAACAGGGATTTTATCACATGGCTCGTAATTCAGTGGATAATTTAGATTGTTAGAAAAATAGCAGGAACCTCTCTCTTCAAGAAAATTGTGGAATTTTGTTCTCTGGGTTTGCCAGTCAGTCTAGAAAGTCCTTTAGTTTTCCATGAAATAGTGCATACTGAAAATATTAGATTAGTTTAATAAATTGTGATTGCAATGATTAACTCGATACGATGCATTTTTCACATCACAATATAATTGACTTTGTTGAAATGATAAATATTGATATTAAACCAGTTAAAAATCCATATGTTCTATGAATTATTTCAATTTTTCACACCATGATTTCCTGGCAGAAAGCACAACTATGCCAATAAATGTTCTACCAACAACAACAACAACAAAACAAATACATTTTTCTACATGAAAAAAAACTTATTTACAAGGAAGAAATATTGATTCCTGAGTGACAAAAGCTATAGTAGAAATATCAAAAATATAAACATGTAATTCTGAATGTGCATATAATAAAACTCAAAAGTTCACCCTCAATTATTATTAAGTGTTCTTAACTACTGAAATATTTAACTACTTTTATCTACCATCAATAAACCAACTTTCACCTGTGAACAGACACAGGTTACCTACAATCTTCACCTTCTAGTGCATTTGTCATTCAGAAGTTTGGAGGATGGTGAGAAGGATGATAATGAAGAAAAATTACCACAAAGTCTTTTGACAACAATCAAAGTAAGAGGGAAAGCCAGTTACAAATTTCCTAGGCAAATAATATGACAACCTTACGATGTCATGTTTCTCAAAAAAAAAAAAAATCCTTAACCTTCTATATTTTACATTTAAAAGTCTGTTGTTTAGGATTTTATAATTTTAGCATTCTGTTATCTACATATTATAGCTGAATTCAAAAATTCCCTGTGCAGAACAACAGCTACATGCATAAGTTTTCACATGGTAATGTGGGATGCAGATTTATAGCAATTTTGCTATTCTTTAAAAACCGTCGGAGTGCTTGCTCTCATTCTGCAGTAAAAGTGAGACAGCTTATTCCTCACTGAAGATGAAAACTACCTACATTTACCATGGCATAAGTACAGGCAGTTATTGCAGAGTACCTGATATCATAAATTCAAACTATAACTTACACCTCATTAACCTGTTGAAAGACTGGGAGTCCTCTATGATAAGCACTGTACAAACACATAGGAATAAGTATCCTTTGTCAGACAGAACAAAGAAAACAAATGACTATATGAATCACAGAAATCAGATGACTTGCTCAAGGACAAGACGTGAAGTCATAGATCTAGGATTTGAATATTTATCTTTGAAATTTCAGCCATAAGACCATCCTTCCTAACCTCAAATAGTACAAGTACAAATCCTCTTCTGCAAACAAAGTGTGCATTCAAAATATATACATATTCTTTTAATTCAATATTTCCATATTTTGCTGAAATCACATCCTTACCTAGATCTGAAAAAGGAAGAGTTGGAAAAGAACCCATTCAAGGTAGTCGCCAAAGGGCAACTGTAGGAACAGTGGGATGTTCTCATGCTGTGCTGCTCAACAAGACACAAGAACTTCTTGGTCAGGTCCCAAATGGACAACATACCTGAGGCACTGCTTCAGAAGGAAAAATTCATCTTTTTTTAGTTCTTTTTGAGGGGCAGGAGGCTTAAGCTGGGCTAATGCATACATATGCAGCACAAGGTATTGCTCTACAGCATGCTGGGAAAAACATTTCAAAGTCCAAATAATTATACTTAAGAGTTCCTACATTAATGCATTACCTTTGTTACAGAGATCTGTGATGTTTTTCTGTTATGCCATAGACTATAACTGTGATTTTAGAGATTTTATGCTCCCTTTCCTGTGTTGTATTAATCTAATGGCTTCCTTGACAAAGAGATGGATCTGGGTCTTCCAAAATTATGGCAAAAAGGTAGAGTCCTACTTTTTTTCGTTTTTCTGTTTATTATGCTTACACAGCCTCCTTAATAGCAGCCTCTATTTTTATTGAAAACTGGCATGAAAGCCTAATTTCAGACATAGATTGACATTCAACAGAAACTTCACTTTGGAATTACAAAGCAAATCAGCATCTCCTTGTAATTAAAATAATAACTGAGTACTGACTCTTGGCAGTTCTCAATGGCTATCTCTATTTTTCTCATTTTTTCCCCCTGCAGTTACCATAGTGAAGCAGTGGTCATATATGCAATACACCTGGCAGCTTCAAATGTCCAGATGCCAAGTTTATCTTTCCACTATTGGTGTTAGTTTATAAATCTACAGTGAATGGAAGTGTGGACTGTGCCTAGAAAAAAAGTTCCAAATGATAATTGCCAGAGAGATGTATCAATAATAAACCTCCCATCTGAAATATATTTTGGGTGATCACAGGTATCATAATTAAAAGTACAAATGAATTAAGCCACTAAAGAAATATTTTTCTACTTGGAATTCATGAATGAAGGCTTTAATAGTTTATGTTGAACATTTTGGTAAATCTTCAACTGAATTTTTCATACACCTCCCTTGGCAAGTGGTAAGGCTTCTGATCCTATCTCCTCTGATGGTTAATAGATAGAAGTGGGCTAAAAGGTAATAAGGTTTGCTTTGCTGGAGCACTCAATTCCATCTAAAAGTGCCAGAAGGAACCCTCCTGACACCTTTGAGAGACAGACTGTATCATTTATCCCCCAGTTTCCTGCAAAATAAATTGAGGATCAAAGAGGTTACACTACTTGCCCATGGATTCATACAGAAGCCTGGGGCACAGCCAAGATTAGAATATGAACTTCTTCACTCCCATGCTCTATTTTGCCACAAGACCATTCTACACTTGGTAAACATCAGATTTGTAACTCAGCCATGGAGAAAATACTGCAGTAAAGTGATTTGTGCTTTTCCATCTCACAGTATGAACAAGGAAGCTCTTGAGCCAAAGAAATGACAGTATTTTATAAGGAAGGGATGCAAATCTTAAATGTTTCTGAAATTCTTCAGTGCCCTGGGACTATCAAGTACTGCTCATTTATAGATCATATAAAATTATGTATGTTGGATGATTAAATAATTGAAGAATTCATAAACTCCAACAGTGGGACTCACAGTGTTTAAAATGGTAATCAAAGTCTATGCCTGAATTACTGCAAAATGGAAATATTAAGTGTAAAAATATTAGTGTCTTTGCTGTATTTCTTTTTCCTCTAGCCTACTAGTCTCTGATATTTCCCTTTAATAAGTTTTTTGGGTTTTTTTAATTCATTCCCTTATTTAAATTATATGTTTCCCCCTGTAAATTATGACATTGCATCTCTATTCTTATTAAGGTAGAAAGAGGCTATGTATATCCTTTTCCTCAAGTGACATAAGGATATTGTTTTGCATTGTTTGGGTTGGTTTTTTGTTTTTTTTTTTAAGTGCCCTTAAAACCAACATCAAGATCCAAGAGTACACAGCATATATACAGTATGATCCTATGATCCAGATTTCCCAAACTGCAATAAAATCAAATATTTGCTCGAAAAATGAAAAGCTCAATTAATTCTATTCATTGAAAAGTCAATATTTTATGGAAAATTTAGATACTGAGAAATGCATTTCAGTAATTTGACTTGTTTCCCCATTATTTTTTTGTATGTTTTATCTGACTTGCAATTAATGCTAATCTGGATCCTCATTCTTTACAACCCTTTAGCTTTTTCTTTGTGAATTTAAAGAAAAAAATGACATGGGATGTTGAACTCTAAGATCTGAAGATTCTAATCAAGAAAATCCACTAAAGAAAATATAAACAAATTTTAGCAATTTGAATATACAAATAATGTCTAAGAAAGTGAGGTGCACCACCTTTTTAAAATTCAATTTAAGAATCTTGGTTGTTCTCCAGTGACTTCCTTTGCCAGTGGTTACAGTGAGTTACTGCAGCTGCATGTTGTGAGTGAAGTACTAAACCACAAACTGGGAACTTAAACTAGATGCAAAATCCCAGGCATTCTGTTTCACTTATTCCTCATTTTGGGACATGGAGCAAGATTTATGAAATATAGTGGAGAAGATCTTTTTTTCAGGCAAATATTGACCTATCCATGAGCTCCCAGTAAGATGCAAGTATTACTGCAAGAATGGAATTAAAAGTTTTAAAATAATTCTTAGGGGGGACACAAAATAGTCAAAGGCATAAAATGTCACAAAACAAGGCAGAACCTTACCAAACAGATTATGCAAAACTGATTAGGTAATTTACCTTGGAAATGCAAGGAATTTCTCTGAGATATTCTTTTAAACATTTCATATAGCACTTTGCGAGAACAAATTGGTTAACATGGAGAAGTTTAGAACTAGTATAGAAGTTAGACAAAGAGTAAAGGAAAGGGAGAAAATAGTTGGAGATATTGAAGGAAGCTTACCAGTAACAAATCCATTCTGGAAACAAACTAATACTTCTTTTGGTGACCTTGTTGCAAAAAGATAGCTTGTTTTAATGGAATTTACTGATGTCATGAAGTTGGAAAACATCTCCAAAACAAAAGAGGTTTGGAAGACCTGATGACCTTAGAGACTTGCATAAGAGTAATGAGATAAAAATTCAATCTAGCAAAGGGCAATGCCATACACTTAAGGGCTATCATTAAGAACTTAACTTATAAGATCAAAATATTAGAAAATAAGAGAATCTTTTTACCAGTAATGCCTATGAACCATAGTGATATTCTTAAAAAGGCAGAGGTAATTCATACTTGTATCAGGCAAGGCATTTTCAGAAGGAGCCATGACAACTGAGTGTCTTTACCCAAGGTACTGCTGGTTGCTTTTGGAGAACTATGCAATATTTAGGACCACTCAGCAATGAATAGACAAAGAAAACAGCTCTTGGAGTAGCAGAGAACCATGAGTCTTAGAAGAAGAATAAAACTGGGTTTGTTTTGGGTAATCTAATAAAACAGAGGCTAAATTATATTGAATTATTATCTATAAATACACAGAGAGGGAAACACCAGGGCAAGACAGGGTCTCTTTAGATTAAAGGACAGCATTGGCTTAAAATCAAATGGATAAAAACTGGTCATAAATAATTCTAGTGTGGAAATCAGAAGAAGGTTTTTAGTCATTAGGAGTAAGATATTCCATGTAATGTATTTCCAGTAGACTTTTTGCCTCCTCCACTCCATAAGATGGTAGAAGGGATTGCAAAGAACAAATATTCGCAGCAGAGGCTGGAGCCCAAAGATCCAGGAGTTTCCATACTAGGTTAAATGCCCATTCCTTTCTTACTAAATAAAAAAAATCTGCTGCACATGAAATATCATACCACAAACAAAATACATTGAATCTCTGTCTGTACTGGTTAATGGGTCAAAATAAAACAAAAATATTTTGCAAAAAGGTAAAGATGTACAACTGCAAAATGCTTTATTAAGTTCCCTCTTAATTAAATAGATGGTGCAGAACAGCAAATCTTGTTGTGTCACCTGTTTAAAAAATACCCAATGATGTAAAGTTCCTATGTGACTCCTTTAAACTTTATTAGAGAGTTGCGCCAGCCTGGAGAAGGATGCTGCCTGAACCTTTAGATCATTATTTATTTATTTGTACTTGGATTTATGTCAAAGCAAGACAGGAAGAAACACTAAACTTTTTACTGTAATGAACCTTGGCGTTTGACTTCCATTATAAACAATGTGAACTAAAAATGCCTGGAGGCACTATACCTTGTGCATCTGGCATTTATACAGCAGATTACCAGCACTCTTACTGACCTTGGCAGCTCTGCAGGGGACACACTGTATATTCATTGAGCTGAGTTGATTTAAAAAATCTCTTGTCTGTGCACATCCGTATCAGGGTGAAGCACAACTTCTCTCCATCATTGTGTCAAAGGGATTCTTGTGAACCTCATCATGCTTTCAGCAAAGCACATTTGTGAAGGTGTGAAATCAGATGGTGAGTGTATTTAAAAGGCCTCTGTTCCAAACCCCTTAAGCTCTCACATGTGTGTGTAACCCACTGTGTTCAGTACAAAAAAAATAAATTTATTTGTTACATACGTTCAAGGGCCTATGAGATCAGAGGGTACAAACTTTAAGGGCCAAGATTGCTCTGAATTGTTTGCAATTGTGTGCAATAGTTGTACACAAGAAGCTTTCTACTTACATGTTCTGTTCAACATCTCTAGTACTTCAAAGGAATAATGTTTGAAAAGCAGACCACTGCCATCGGACTTGCTGGATGGTAATCAAAGGCCGACTGACATGAGAGGTTTGGAAGAACATATGTAGCACTCAAAAGCAAGCACAGACTGTGCTCACGTACTTTGCTCATCATTTCTCTGCATCTTTAGGAATTAAGTCTCCAAAAATTTCTAGCATACTAGGCACAACCGAGCCATCCAATCTTAGAAATACTTTAAAACCAGTCTGGGTTTCCTGCAATGCACTATTTTACCTGCAGTTACAAGAGTGGTAGCTGTAGCAATTCCTAGTCTCAATTTCTCTCACTGTTAAAGTCTACTTATAAGACTTCAAATAATAAAAATTCAAAGAATGAAAATTAATTCTTCTGGCAATTTATTTTGTGCATATTTACTTCCCGGAAAGTTTTTAAATGGAAAATTAGTGAATGCTTAGAACCCAAACCCTTTGGATTTCTGCAAAGTAAAACTCTTATTTCTGATAAATAAAGGACCAAAATTATGAATACTGTTCTAAGTATGAGTTAATTAATTTATGACCAATGTATATTAATACATATACACATATTAATATGCATGTAAGCCATTCAACATATATTAACCTTCAAAGACTCTCAGAAGATATTTTTTATTACACAATAAAAGGAATATCTGCCAAAATGTTATTTAGACATAATGGAGTCTATAACATTTCTTTTGAATTTACCATTCTAAAAACAGATCTGGTAACTGCACATACTGAATTTCTGAAAAGCTTTATTTCATCAGCTTAAAGAATAGAAGAATCTCTTTACAGAATAATCTTTTCTTTCATTGAATAATGCAGTAGTCCAAAGTGCTTACTAAGTCAGATATCTCTATCTAAAGTGTGTTCTAAGAATGGCTAAAAGAATTATATATCCACATTTTGAAGTAGTATGTTAGCTGAAGAATGCAAACATTTTATTAGAAGTGCTTACCAAACAATTGTTATTACTTTTTTCTTTTCTTTTTTTTCAAAATTTGTCATAGATATTTTGTCACAAGTGGAAATACCCAAAGCCAACATCCTGTAGCTTTATTCTTGCAGTAGAAAAATACAAACTAACCTCTCTTTCAGTCTCAACAACACTAACAAGAGGAAAAATGAGAAAATGTTGGCTTTTCATTTACAACATCATTTTCAGCAGTCAAAAATTGATCAAAATATTCCCTAAAACTAATTAACCAAATGAAATTAATAGCAGCCCTTAATATTTCACTTATTTAAGCAGGCTTTGTTCATTTGACATGTTTAATTTTGGCTGCCAAGCACGAAATGAGCTTCCTAGTCATTTAATTACCTGAAATTATGAGTAACTTCCTGGTAGAGAATGCCAGTTAGATAGTTAGGGCAGAACTTTTGGCTTTTATTCCAGGGTTTTTATGTTGCTGATGTGGCACAAAGTTGACCCACTTGCTTCAGTTCCCAGTCCTTAGCCTTTCTAAAAAATACTCTTGAGGGGAGAAGCATAGGAGTAAAATGGGGATTGGAAAAAGCAGAATGCCATGTGCAATGACCCATTTGATCCTTGTCCATAAGAAGTGTGTGCAACATTTTAAGTTAGAGTATCCTAAAAATAATCATAAATTAGGGAGCAGATTTTCTTCATTAAATGGGAATTATAAAATCATAGGGAAATAGCTGAGGGGGACCCTCCCCCTAGGCTTTTTTCATGTACTTTGAAAGAATTAATTCTCTGCTGACACCAGTATAAGCATTCAAAATATCCAATTTCCCACTTATTTAAAAGCATGAAAAAATTAATGCCTCTTTTAAAAAATTCTCTCCTATTTAATGACAACAAGTACAGGGTTATTTGAAGAAAAGGTGTATTTCAGTTCTCTCTTTGGAATATTTTCTACTAAGTTAACAGGTCAAATGCTCTATTTTTCTACTAGAACCAGGCCTGTCCTGCTTGTTGACATGAAGGGATTAGAGATTGGGTAGGAGAGGCGTTGTAGAGTATAGCAATGTCAATTAACACGTATATTAACACTTAAAGGGCCTACAAAATAAAAGAGACATTCTTTGCTGCATTGATGTTCTTTCTGTACTGCAACAGCTCCTTCAGGCCACACAGTGAGGCAGCATCCTGTATAAAACGCAAGGGCAAACTAGGAGACATTGTTTCCCTCTGTCTTGTTTTTTCAAATACAATGTTAGTTCTTGGAAGTACATTTATACAGTTTCATTTATCTATCCAACCTAAGAAATTTCAAGAGACATTTTTTTCATTTTTCCGACATATTTCTGAGTGAATTCACTCTGGGTGCTCTGAACTTGAACTTTTGCAAGCTCAGAATGCCTGTCTTGTGCAACTTGATGTGTAATTAATCATGCTGGAGTAGGATTATATGTTTAACACTTTGTGTTATGAAAAAAATCATGCTCTCCAGAGGTTGCTCCATTTTCAGTGTAGTAATGTATATAAGGAACTTTCCATCAGCAAACATGTTTGAGCAGATGTAAATTGCTTTACAGCATTTCATTGGCTTCAGAATAAAGAAAAAAAAATAAACCAGCCAAATGACAAAACCCCCCACAAATTTGTTTCCACTAATGAAATAGAGTAACTTGCTCTATAGAAGTTTTTGAGGGGTAAAAAATGATGAATGAGTAATAGAATGTATTCATGGCTAAGCTCTGATTTAGTTTAGGATGGCTGACATGTGATATACATCCACAGCAGAGAGAAAGAGAAAATGTAATGAATATTAGCAGGAAAAAAACAGCGAGTGAGACCCTTGAAGATTATTCCTTTTTTCTGCAGAAAATCCAAGCACCAGCTACTGCTCAGAGGAAGCTCTGCAGCAAATCAGGGTGAAGGTATCCTTCAATGCTCTGCCATAGCAGACGCTGCATGGGATTCATCTGAACAAAAAGGCTTTTAGTCTCGCAAAAAAATAGGCATTTCTGCGCTGAAAATCCTGTCTTTTTGAACTAAACAGCTACATTTGGTCAGATGAATCATGGAATAAAATTGTCTCTCTCTACTGTGCTGCTCTCTCTCAGAGCTTATGCAGATGTCCTTACTGTGCATCCTGACGTTTCTGTGATAAGAATCCCATCCTAGCTACCACCTCAGCATGAGTGGCTGAGTACATTTGCAGCCGCTTGCAATGACCCCTTACCCTGGTAGTGATCCAGCTGCAAATTCTTGGGCAGCTGTGCACAAAAAACTCTCTCTGATGACCAGTCTGAGCCCATGGGTAGCTGTAGCTGTCCCAGTCTCTGTAGTCAAACAAATTCTGTAGGACTCAACAAGTCCATATTGGAAGAATTCTTACTGACTGGACAATGGTACATCATTTCCAGTATAGAAGAATAAGAAAATTTACTAGTTAAGATTTTCAGGAAAAACAGAAAGGGGAATTCAATAAAAAAATAAAATCACATCTAAAAAACCCAGAAAATGCTTCAGCTCAGTCCACAGCAAACAACAGAAAATTACAGTGTAAGGTGAAAAACTATAAATAATTTTGGTGACTTTTATAAACCACAGATCTTGTCTTTTGTACTCTGAGCAGAAACCATTGCCAGGCTGATATGTACAATCCTTCTATGGGTGCCCTGAGCTCTCACTAGTCACCATTTCTCTATAGGTATTAACCACACTTATATTCTCCTTTGAACTCTGTGTTCAAGAGGATACTAGTCAGCCTGTTTTTTTAATTATTTTTCACATACTTCACTCAATCTTCTTCCTCTATCATTCCTCACAGAAATTGATAAAAATGATAAATTGACCCTTTTCTTTGACTCAAATATAGGAACTTCCTGATACTGCTGATGTAGCCCTTTGTCTTCTCTCCTGTTTTCAGTTCCACTTGTGCTATGGACACTAATTGAGATGGAAGAGCACAGCTGTTCATTAAAACACAATGTGTACAGCAACTAAGTCTCCTAAAGGAGTCATTCCTTCAATCTGTTCCAATATGCATTTCTCTGTATATATTTATGAAAAAAAAAAAAAAAGAAAGGAAAAAAAAGAAAAAAAAAGAAAAAGGAAAAAGAAAAATAAGATCACTAGTCTAAGGGTACTAAATTTTCCTAGGAAAAGTATATTAATTTATAATTTCCATCTGGTAATTTCTGTCAAAATTACACTGGAAGGTACTCTCCTAGATAACCATGGCAATTCAGAGAGAAATATGCAACAATAGCTACAAGTAGTTTATAAATCAAACATGTACTTTGCTGGAGCAAAAGTATGTTCTTGAAAATGTCTTGCTTTGGCAGCACCAGCTGAGTATGCAGTTTCCAGCAACAACCCAAACCAGAAGGGCAGAGGGGAAGTAAGAACTAGTGACCATTGTTTCTCCCAACTAATCCCCTAGACTTCAACAGTTTTTAGCTCAGGCCATTTCCCAAGTCATAGAAAGAGTTTCTCTGTTTAATAGCCTACAGTGGATATTTCCTCAAATTTTCCATTGTCCCTTGAAACCATGCATCCACAACATCTTTTGGTGAGGAGCTTGTCAGGTCTGCCACCTAAAAATCAGGTAATTGTGAATGCACCATTTGGGAGGTCAAATCAAGAGAGAATAGTAAGGCAAAATTGGCTGAGTCATCCATCTTTAATTCTCATAGCATATACATAGAAAAAAATATTGAGGCTTGTCTCAAAACTGTTACACTTTCAGATACAACTTTTTATTAAATATTTCTTTATTCTGCAGCAGTATATTTTGAAGATTGTTGAAGATTTTCTGCTTCTCTCTCCAAACGGCTCCTTTGCATTGCTATTAATGGTCATTCTGTAAAGCTTGTCTCTTTTTGTACACATGTAAGAATTTGATGTTTGAGTCAATGTCATTTGTCCAGGAATTTACAAGATTTCCATTACTGTGACACTTCTCAGTTTGTTTTCTTGGTTTTGGCAGAACACCATAGGTGAAACTTTAATTTTGCTGCCTCATCCCAGTACACTACTTCCTGCATCCTTTCTCAAGACTTTTCTGTTGAGAATATTTTTCCTTTGAAGAGCAACCAAATTGTATTTTAACAATTTGTAAGCTGCATGAGGGGCAACCTACCAAATCAAAGTTTTAGGCCTGAACTGTATCTTTTAGGTCAGTTTTGCTATTTTCTCTGATCTTTTTTCCTTTTGAATCCTTTTACGTGCAAGAGAATCTACAGCTTATAAATCACTTTTCATAAATATCCACAGCAGTAACTAACAGAACAGTAGAGAGCAGTTTTGTGTTTCAATTTTAAAAGGAATCATTTTCAGAAGGATACTGTAAGAGCTAGTAGAAGAAATGATGAATCATTTCAAATTATTTTTTTAAGGAGAACAACTTAATAAAGATTTTTTTGAGAAAGGGTGAAAGCATAATGCTCTAATTTCCTGGATGAGTTGTAAATTGTCAACATCTTTCACTTTAATAAATATTATTTTTCTTCACGTGAAGTTTATTTTAAGTCTCAGATGCCCAGGCTTCAAGGACTAACGATATAGATAGTGTGAGGAAGAACACAGAGGCAGTGTCTTTGCATCTTAATTATAGCGGTCCTATTCTTTCCAGCACTGAACCAAGCTACACCCAGAGGATGGGGAGATAAATGTGGGAGCTGTAAGCTTGACGTCTAATATCTGCTACTGAAGATTTGGGATTTGATTTAGTGCCTCTATTGGAAGGTCTGAAAAAAACAGGTCTTCCATCTTCTTTTAATAAATTCATTTTCAGACCTGCAATTTACCTTTTTGGCAGCTTTACGAGTCAGAACAATGGGCCTTTTTTTAGTTGTGTAATTTTTTGGGGCTGTTTCTGTTTTCTCTCACATTTATAAACAGAAAAACAGTGTCCACTAATTTTCAGAATAGGGAAGCAGGAGACATTCACAGATCCCTAGCTGGAGAAACTTTACTATGATTCCTAAGTACAAAAAGGTTGGGAGACTATTTGACAATTTTAATCAGTGATAAAACGATACTTGCAAATTATCAGATCACATTATATTAACTCCTGGTAAACTGGAATTTCTGAAAAGTAACCAATTCTGAGGTGACATAATGCAAATAACTCCTAGCAGAAAGGAAAAGAGAGATTTTTTTCCAAGAAGGAAAAGAATAGCATGACAATAAAACTTTTCTTTTATTTCCTATTAATCTTAAAATAAAAGGACATGAGGGCAGGAAGGGAGAGAGTGGGCAGGAGGTGCTTGAAAGGACATATGTAAGCTCTGGAGTCTAGTGTTCCTGATGGATGTGAGACCTGGCAAACTCAGGACATCAAGGGTTAACCAAACTTAGAGGCAGCCAACACACATGAACAACAGATTGTGTGATGACAAACCACATGGAAGAGTGTGGTGGCTGCTATGGCCAGAGACAACAGGATCACATGTTCACCTCCTCCTAGGGGACTTTCTGAGCTGGTACCAAGAGACCACTGATGCTTCAGTGTGATCTTCTGCTTCTGTTGGCCTCACTTCACTTGGCCTCCTCATGATGGCTTCCACAGGGTTACTGTGAGTGACTGTGAACCGTGTGATGAAACAAGTGAAGGTACTGTGCAAACAGCTATCTGGTATCAATGTCAACAGCAAGATTCTTTTAATAACAAAAACTTAACAAACAACGGCTGTTCCAATAAATCTTGGTTATCATTTGCCCCTGTGTCTCAAGAACTTGGGGAAAAAGGGGGTGACAATAGCAGCCTAACCCCTCTGCATACATACACCACATCCTGCCTGGGGGTTTTTTTGAGTAACGCTTATACTGTAACAGCACATTCTTAAAGAAAGCTACAATCTTACTCAGAAAATTAAAAGAGGGACAGAGCTTTTGGGTCAAACACAGCAGTTTCTCTATTGCATTGACCTTTCACAAACCTAGATGTCTTGAACACCAAACTAAATAAATTTTTAATTGCTTTTAAATAATCTATAAAGGAGGAAGAAGATAACCTGTATCCTATACAGATATAGATAGAATCATGCAATCTGTCCTCTGTCAACCAAAAGAAAATAAACTGCCAAGATAGATGCAGTGATTCACTTGCTTGTATCACCATAAAACTGAAATAGCATCCTAGTAAATCAGTCCTGCTATCTATGCAAATCAAAGTAGATATTCTGTGCTCCAAGTTCCATTTATTTGGTAGGAAGTAGCTGCTGGAAACATCCCTTGGTGAGAAACCAACTCCAGCTCCACGATGCTTTTGGTCCTTACTTGCACATAGATCTAGACAGGGTCCCAGGGTGTGACTGCTCCATGTACCTGCTCTGACCTCACTCTTTCTTGCCATTAATACTGCAGATAGAATGAGTAGGGCAATAGTATGACAGATGCTTACAGACCATTTCTTTAGGAAAAATACCTTCCATGCATCAGGACAAGTGACAGGAAAAAGACTGTGGTAAGTCCTTGTTCAGGTTGCTCAAGAGTCAGTATAAAGAATGTGTTTTTAGATATTTATGTCTTTATTTTCATTTAGATCCTTTTCAGCAGATTGTAGGAAGAATTTTGGAACTGTTCTGTGTTAAGCATTTATTTAAGTAATTAATTTTCACTATTCATATGATAAAACATTTGTATTCACTTGCTTTGAATTTCCTCTGAAGTTTACTACATTAAGGGAAGCACAACTGCTTTTATATTTGCATTAAATTTTGTTGATTCATAGTTAGAATCAGGGTTGTATTCTTGTTCTTTTTATTCTTGCTGTCAATATCCTTTTCAGTAAATGCAAGTCCCATAGGGCATCTTTGCCCTTCCTTTCTACACGTTTGTCTAAATCCAGTAAAAATGGAAGAAACACTTAGGCTTTTAAAAGAAAAAAAAACCACAAAAATAAAAATGAAAAACAAAACAAAACAAACAAAAAACACCAAAACACATCACTACAAACAGTATCATTAGGACAATTAAGGATTTAGCCTTCACTCAGCATGCATACATTACTCTGATTAACTTTATCAGGAAATACAGGCTCACAGACTGGAGAATAGGTCCCTTAGCTCAGAAGAGATCATTACTCTTGTATCTGAATGTGTCCTTTCAAAAAATGACCCTTAAGTTTATCCCACAGCAACTATTTTCCCTTTTACTGCATATTTGGAACTATTTTAGTTTGAAGTGCTGTCAGGAAACTAAAATCTTGTTTTAAAATCCCCCACAGACTTTGAACCACATGTTTAAAGAAGCACTTGATATTAATTGCAAGATATGTAGAAATAAATTCTGTGATACCCATCTCACAGATGGCAAGGGCCCTGTATGGATCTAATAGGGAACATAGTCCATCAAATTTATTCTCCTTAATGCAGTACCATACAAGAGTGTTTTTGGAGAGAGAGAAAAAAGGAAGAGGAAATTGGAAGCTCATTTTTTCCCCTCTTTTTTTTAAATGTCATTATGACTAATGGTTTATGGATAATTTCCAGGTCTACATTCTGCAGTAACAATAACAAAAATCAAAACTTCTATATGCAGACATGGGATCTAGTTAAAAACAAACAAACAAACCAAACAAACCAAACCTCACAGAAGCTTTACAGAATATTCTGCTCCAATTTTCCACACTGTATATGGGAAGAAACCTTTTTTAGCAAGCCATTTACTGAAACAATATAAAAATCTATTTCATTAACTCATGTTCCTCATATCAACTGACAAGGAAAATATTCAAGGTTTTGCTTTCTCAGCTCTTTTGATGGAAAAAATATTATACCTCCCTCACAGATGTGCCATTATGCAGAACTACTTTCAAAACAAGTTTAAGGAAGCTATGTTGGACTAGTAATTAAGTTCAGTCACTCTGTTTAGCTAACAGATACTGAACCTCAATGGCTTTTTCCAGTAGAATTCAGACTTGTTTCCAACTTACTGTATAACTAACTTGAAGGCCATTAAGTCATTTCCCCCTATGAATGCTAGAGATTGTCCATTGATTGGATATAGATGCTGTTATTCACTTGTGTATACACAGTTCAATATCTCTTGTATTCCTCTGTGTGAAGTCTCTTATCTCTTCACTGAAAAATAGATGCGTTTAATCCTGGAATAATGGGTTTCTTCTGGAAAGTTTACTGAGAATGGAAAGTAATTAAATAATTGGTGTGTGGCCTAAGAAGGTTAATATCCTTAATTATTCTTACAGAAAAAAAAAAAATCTACTTGGGTCAACTGGAGTATTTTAGTTGGCTTCACAGATTTTATGGCTAAAATGAATCATTAAAGCTTCTACTCTGAATGCGTTCATATTACACTTCATCCAATTAGCTTTCCAGTGTGTTCACTAACCTGTTTGGGCTAAAGCTTATCTTTCAAAAAGGCATCCAACCTTGATTTTATAACCTTAGAAGTTGAAGGACTAGTCACATCAATACCTGAGTTGTTTCAGAGACTAAAACCAGCGAGAAAAAAACATTTTCAAATTTATGATTTTCAAGCATAAATTACTTTGATTTATGTTTTTAGAAACTGGCTTGTTTTTTTCTTATCATTGATAAATTTTAGTATTTTACTATCCATTATCTTCCTCAGAAACTTATTCATGAAAACACATAATTTCTCAGTTCTCCTTTTAACAAACAAAACATCTTTCTCTGTCTTCATCAATCTCCAGCTAATACTAGTTAATTATAAGCTACCTTGAACTAGTTTCTCTATTTCAAAATCATTTGTCTGTACAAGACACAGATCTAATCCTTTTTCTTCCACAGTTTTAAACATAGAATTAGAAACCATGGCAAAAGAGCAGATTGCAGCTGACAGTCACATTCAGATGTAGAATTACCTAAATGTATCCTAAATATGAGTCAGTTTTTGCAAATCTATAAATTTAAAATTAATTTTGTCCTTTTCATATACCACCACACAGGGCAGCTTCCTGTCTGCTACAACAACCTCTTGGAATTGTTACTTTCCAGAGCTGCAGCCCCTCATTCTATACTAATAATGACATACTTCAGTTTTAGATATGTGATTTAGACCTATGCAAATATGATTCTAACTTATGGTGCTGCTATGCATTTCAAGCTTTTTGTACTGATCTCCTTCATTTAATGATAAACTCCTGCACAGGGTGCTAGCAAGGCACTAGTGCCTAACACTAGCTCCTTTTCACTCTGCACAAAGTTAAATAGAAGATAAGAGCTAGTGACTGGCACGGGTGAGTTCCAAGCTAGTAAGCCTGTACATTTGACTGAAAAGAGTAGGAAGTGCTGCAATAGAAGATATATTACATCATTCTCAAATGCAACTGTGCCAGCAACAGCAGCTGGGAAGAGTATGGGGTTCTAATTACAGATTGCATCAATCTCTGTGAACAGAAGCAAATCTCCTTGCTAAGTTTCAGGGTTGCAGCTTGCTTGGAGAGGCATAATGAGTTAGGATTAAATGTTCACTTACAATAGGATGACATTATAGGATGTAAGCAGATGTTGCATGTAAGAGCTTTAATGATGTATATTTCAGTGCACCAAAACTTCAAACTTCTAAAATTAAGTCTTTATGAAGCCAACACTAAGTGTAAGGATCCCAGCATTTATATAGGAATGTACAATCTGTGATTGGAAGGATGTTCTCCGTCCATGTTAAGTAAGATTATAAACTAGCTAGAAAGTTAAAAAAAATATTGGGGGAAGGAGACAATAAATATTTAAATATTAACAGAAATGGTGGCATTAAAATGCTAGAAATCAAAGTTTACCAGACAACATGGAGGAGCAAGTATGTTATCATATTATTTCTCCCATCACAAAATGAATCCCCAAAGATTCCAAATTAAGACAGCACTGTCTTAGTCCCTTCAATTAAGACTGTTACTAACAATGCAATTGTAGTTTTGGGACAGTAATGACATAAATCTGACTTCAAAGT
Source organism: Polioptila caerulea (assembly GCA_013397295.1). Taxonomy (NCBI): domain Eukaryota; kingdom Metazoa; phylum Chordata; class Aves; order Passeriformes; family Certhiidae; genus Polioptila; species Polioptila caerulea. The sequence goes on along the minus strand of VYXF01005264.1, from coordinate 2,422,641 downwards.
TTACATATTAAAGGCCAGGAGTTGGTTTCAACCATGTCTTCTTTTTTTTTGATTTTTATTCCTGTTACTACGTCTTCATCACTGCTTCTGGCTTCAGAAAAAAAAGTATATATTTCCTACTTTATCAGGAACACTATTAAGCAAAAAAGAACCCACTATAAAGCCTTTTAAAAGTTGTATAAATGTCAGTAATACGTGCTAGATATATATTGCAGATTTCCTCTGCAACATGTGTACCTTGAAATCAGATATACTGGTGTCCTTGCTCTCCCCTCTGATGTTTAAAGACCTACATCAAAACACAGACTTTTCAGGTGGGTCGAAGTCTAAGCAGAATTACAATAAATGGTGACAAGGGAATTATTTAGAGGCAGAAGGCTAGATACCTAGGCCAGGATCCTGCTTCAAATAGACGGCCAACCTGAGGGACCCTTACAACAGAAGGTCATTAGGGTCAGCATATCTGAGCTTCCACTGATATCCGGGTACCAATTCTTCCAAGAGCATCCTCTCACAGCAGGACACACTGCTACACAACACCAGCCTATAAAGGACATCTGAGACTCTGGGCTTGCTGGCACTAAATGTAGCCTTCAGAATCAGGGAGCTACAACTAGACACTGACTAACCCTTCCTCTTATGACCAGAAAAGGTCTAGTGCAAGACTACTGACAGTGTCATCTGCTTTCAAAAATGTTTGGATTTTCAACTGAGATGGTTCTAGAGGGAAAATTAAATGCAATAACTAGAAAGCCAAAATAATTGCCCTTCTCCTGTCTGATGGAAAGAAGTTAAAAAGGGATATGAAACCATTTTTGTTTGATATTCCTAATCATTCCACATAGAGCAGATATCTATGAACAGAAAATAGCATCTTGCTTAATAAGGTTTTTTTTGTTACCAACAATAAAGAGAATCATGAATCTACAAAATTTTAAAATGGCAAATAAAGCTTTTAAAATATTATTAATGGAACTACTTAGCTAAATTTTATGGTAAAACCCATGGTGCTCTATAGAAGCATGTCTCAAAATAAAAGAAGTGCAGATAAATTATGAGCGCTATCAACAAGTGTTACTTTCTTCAGCAATTACAGTGCTTCAGAACAGACTTTTGCTTCTACATTCCTCTTCTACTGAGATAACATCCATATATTCATCCTTATGAATGAACTGCCTTGAATACCATTCATGTCAATAAGGAGTTTTTAAGGAGTGTTGGTGTCAGGGAGCAGCAGGAGCTGCTCTGTGAAGGAGGATGAGCAGGGTCTGAGGGGGACTCAAGGACAGACTGAGCTCAGTCAGGCAGCACCTTGGAACTAGCTGAGCCAACCAGCAGTCCAGTGGCAAAGAGGCAAACATGAGGTGACAAGTCAGGCCCAAGGTCAAGTCAGCACAGGAAATTCAGTCAACATAACTGGGGACAAGGCACAGACACATCTAAATCTTAGCTCAGCAACAACTGCAGGCTGAGCTGAAATGAGGTGCCCAGGCCCATGTGTGCAGTGTGGAAGAGGGTCCCAGAGGGTCCCAGGTGAGGCTAGTCAAAACCACCATGCACCACTGGTGCCCTCAGGGCATTGACACAGACATCTTCTTTTCTTTTTTTTTTTTTTTTTTTTTTTTTTTTTTTTTTTTTTTTTTTTTTTTTTTTTTTAATGCTAAGTAAGCTGCTTTTGGCATGTACTTATAATTGCTTTTCTTACATTTTGACAGACATGTACAGCTGTGCTCTTCAAGTACTTAAAATTCTTATTAATGTGGGTTTTTTCATTTCAAAAAGAGCAATATGCAATACCTATTCATAAATAAATATGAAATTGGGTCATATTAGTTCAGTGACAGCAGTTTATTTGTGCTTCAAACTTTCCTACACAAAATTCACTGGAAAAAAAGAAGGAATATTCTCTAAGTGGCTTCCTAGGATCTATACAGAAGGTGGTACAGAAGGTGGAGGGTCTCTTCAGCCACCCAGAACAAAGACCAAATTACTGAGCAACACAGCCTCCAGGAGCTACAAAAAGTCCAGTGCTTTCTGAGGGATCCTCTATCCCTGCTTTCCATTTGTATGCACACACCTGCTTCCAGCAGCATGGCTCCATCCCTACAGGCACTTCCCAGGCACAGTATGTCATTTTCATTGCTATAACATGGAGAGCTTGAATCTAACACTGAGATTACTTTTATTTAAACACTGCACAACTCAAGCAGTGAGAGTTTGGCTTCAACTGCAGACCAGAGCCTCGGGCTTCGAAAATAGAAGCCAAACTTTGTTCTCTGTAGCTGCAACCCACTTCCCAGCTGAAAAATAGCAACTACCGCATGCAGAACCTGTGCAGAAGTTGTGCAGCTTCACAAGGATAGCTTTTATTGAGAAAAGTCACTGCATAGGGAAAAAATCTTACTATTACTGAGGTACTGAATAAACAGAGTGACAAAGAGCAAGGACAATTAGCTAAATTTAGAGCACAGATTCAAATCTCTTCACCTTACATTGCCGATTATGTCTATTTTAGGACCATAGTTGCCAACAGAGAAAGACATTTCCACAGATAAATTAGAACACTAGTGGCCTCGAGGTGCTGGGTTTTTTGTGTGCTGTCCATACAAAAATTCTAAGTGACTAATAGGTCTAAGCTAGATGATTTAATCAGAGCCTAGAATAGTAACTGGTAGAAATATCTTTCCTTTTTTCCACCTATGTGTGCTGAGTTTAGAATAAGGTACTCCCTTTTCACTTGTATTTCATTTGGAAGAAGGATTATTCTTTCCCTCATTCAGGCTGCTCAGGAATTTGTCTTCTAACAAACATAGGTTTCTCCATGCCTGGAAAAAGTATGGGGAAGAGATATAGCTAGTGGGATAGGGATAATTTTGTTAGTCTAGCCCTGCTGTGAACTGAAGAGCTTGGAGGGATCTGAATTGTCTTGTATTTACTCTTCATTTTATGTTTTCTCTGCATAGTAGTAACAAAAAGCATAATACAGTCTTAAAAGAAAAGTTTATCTTTTACTCCTTCTCCTAGACATGCCATTTATCTAACAAACACTACTTTTCTTTGTTCTCCCTCTTATTTAGTCCTCTTGGAGTCTTATTTCCTATTTTGTTTCACAGGCATACCCACCTCCCTTTGACATCTTCTGCTCAGTGGATTCCCTTCTTGAAGAGCACTTTTTCCCCTGCCACCCATTTATTCTTATTTTGACAACCAGAATATGTCCCTTTCTTTGTGTTTGCTTTGGCATGCTTGTTTTTTAGTTTTATATATAAATGTTATTTGGTATGCTTGTTTTTCAGTTTTTACATATATTAATTATTTATTTTATTTTTAGTTATTTTTCTCACTTCCTGTCTTTAAGGATTCAGTTGACACAGAAAAAGCACAAGTTTTATAAAACTAGCTTTCTAATACTACTTTTGGATAACTTATGTCAGACCTTTTAAATCACTTAATCCAATACCCCTCAAGTCAAGTATGTTTACTGTTCTCCTGAAGACTTGATTTTATCATCTTGTCAGTATTATAAATGTAGTGACTGGTTGCTCAGTCAACGTCTCCATTAGAAATACTATTCTTATATCCCAATCATTTCAAAGCACAATTGTACCAAAAGCTGGCCTATAAGTACTGGCCCACTTACGCTGCTTTGTTCATGTCTGAAAAGGAAAAACAAGGACCTTCTAAAAGCTCTTACTTTTCTGAATCTAAGTGAAAGACTGACTTGGTAATAGCCTATGCTGCCTTCCTTTCCCATTCCAAAGTAATATTGCTTCAAAAAACAAGTGCTGTTCTGATACTTCATCTTTAATTTGGACTTCCCTAGAATTTGTCAGCTTGAACCAGAGACTTAATGCTGTTTTTATACAGCTTTTTTGTACTTAAGGACAGCCAATCCATTCTGCTGTGGTGCAGTAAACAAGCTCACTGCAAGATGCCAGCTGGGAATCACAATGGGAAATAACTGATCTCCTGTGTGATCTTAGCTAGAACGGTGTGTCCTACAGCCAACCTTGAGACTTGGTAAAGCATTGTTTTGTGAGAGATTAACTCACACTTAATACAAGATGGAACAAACACCATATTTTATCAGATAATACAGAGGCGTTTTTAAACAATTTTAGTTTGTTGAGCGGGGATTAAAGCTAGTAACCATATATATCTGTCAAGAGACATCTATGTATTAACAGTTCACATGTGCATGTACATATTTGTACATGAAGCTAAAAGGAAGTTAAAAGCAACTTGAAATCTCACCTCTACTTTTTTTGCTATTAATACTGAAATAGTGCTGAAGTTGGTTATTTTAGGCAAAAATACAAAGGGTCAAATTCACCTGTTTTGTCAAGTGTCTGTGGGGTGCAATAGCTCCTGCCAAAACAAAAGAACTGTAAATCTGAAATAGCTGGCAAAGGTGTTATTGGTGGTGAGGTTGAATTTCAGATTATTTTGATTTAGAAAAATAGTCTAAAGCATTTAAAAAAGGCTTGATCATATTTACAAGTAACTTTAGTGAAACTCTTTCATTACCCAGTAGTAAGCCTGAAGAAGAGAAACTTTAGTAAAAGCCATCTCTTTACATCTATCAAATACTTGACTTCTCTCAAAAAAAGAAAAAGGAAAAAAGAAAAAGAAAAAGAAAAAGAAAAAGAAAAAGAAAAAGAAAAAGAAAAAGAAATCCAAACAAAATCAAAACCTCCCATGAGATTGTAATAAAAGATCAGATCTAAGTCTAACTGGGGTTCTGATTTTGTTTGGTGGTGAAAAAGTATAAGACAGAGAACTTATTTCAAGCTTAACAGCTAACAAACTAAGGATAATACACCATGCTTGATTTATTTTTAGCTTATTCAGGTCATGATGAAGGTAAAAGAAATTGTGACAAAGAGAAAATTATATAAAAGGGAACCATGACTCAGGATCCCTGCAAAATACTTTCTTCCTTTAGGCAGATTAGTTGGAGCCACATGATTCAGAATCTAATGATTGTCCTTTTGCAAGCAGATAAGGAAAAACTTCCTGTTCTCAGTTGCTTAATGTTAAAGCTATCCTAAATGTCCCTGCTCAAAGTGTAATTGTATTCAGCGTGAAAGAATAATGTATGGAAAATAAAGGAACTCCAGTAGGGAGAAAATAAGAATTATCAACATTAACAATCCAAGTCTCTCCTAATGTCCTATTTCACACAATCAGGATGCTGTAACTGGAGACATTATCAGCTTCCACCAGTTAGCATTACTTCATTTTCTCTTGCCACCCTCTGGCTGAGAATTTCTATCTTATGCTGTTCAAGTTGCTCTGCCACCTGTCAGTGTTATCTTGATAAGTACCTTTCCTCTCCCAGTTAAAATGCATGGTGGGTCATGCATATGAAAAGCATTTCTATTTCTTGTAGGTGATCAGAGCACACATTTTGTCCTGGGGTTATCAAAAATTCCCCACAAATATGTCCAGCTGTTCCACAGCTGAGGTGATGCTTAAAGTTGCACAGTATGGGCTTCAGTTATTGCTGTGTTAAATTTTTTCTTTGACTGGGAAACTTTTATCAGGGAAAGCTATTATCTGCCTTACCTCCTGGACAACACCATGGAGCACAAGATTCTTTGCTGCTATTTTTACAAAAGATTTGCTACATTTTAGTTACTTGCTCTTCCCTTTGTGTGTATGGATAGATATAGATATACACAAAGTTCCCCCATTCATTCTGCGAGTGGAAACTTAACAACAGCAATTATCTCCATTTCTTACTTAATTGCCCTTATAAACACAATTCCCTTTATAAACAGCATATAAACAAAATGTGTTATTTGAATACTTATAATATATATTCCCAAGCCTCACTGTTACTTGAGGGGGAAAAAACCGATATCGGAAGTACTATTTCCAAACAACAAATTCACATGCACAATTCACTTTTCTAGTCCAGTTAGTTTGGATGCAGTCTCAACTTTCATGGTAATTGGGACAGCAACATCTGTATAAGGTCAGTACTAACTTACATATCTTGAGAAAGGAAAAGACAAAGTCAGTCAAGGTAAGATAGTCAACCTATGATGGGAAAGCTTCTCTTCTCTTCTCTTCTCTTCTCTCTTCTCTTCTCTCCTCTCCTTGAGTCTCCTTGAGTCTCCTCTCCTTGAGTCTCCTCTACTCTTTTCTCCTTTTTTTTGATGATGCAAGAGCCACCTCAAACTGCTTCACTAAGTGCTTCATGCTGGAGCTTCATGGTAATTGTATGATTTGGGACTCAGATGTGTTTCAAGGGGATCTCAAAATGTAGTAAATACTGATAGACCATGATAATCTTATATTTTCTCTGTCTAGTGTAGGACATGATTCACTGTGTTGTAAGATGGGTAAGCTTATAAAAATAATGGTATTTCCTCCACAATGTAATTTTTTCAGGCTCTACATTAAGACTAATGGTAGCCAAGTGGGATAGTTTTCCCCATGGCCCACCACTTGGAAAGATTAGAGAATCCAAACTTTTTACAGTAGAATATATCATTGTATACGTAAGAAATGTACAGAGACTATATAATTGTGAATATAGTGGAGAAAGTAAAAACTAAGCCTGTAACTCTTTGCTTCTTTGTAAAACATTACCTTCATGGAAAGGCCTCACACAGGTGAAAACATCTCCTCAAACTAAAGTCTGTCGGAAGAAGATTATGGGTCTAGGTCCTATTTAAACCAAACCAACAAACAAAATGGAAAAAAAATTAAAACAAAATCCACAACTATCACATTTTTCTTTTATCATACATCGCATATTTGTAAAGGTTAGAGCAAGGGAACTCTGCCTAATTTCTGTAACTTCATCAGGAGACAAGAGTGAGTTCATTACTGTCTCTCACGTCTCCTGTTCTGAAAAATGTATGATTCAGAAGAAAAAGTCTAAGGAATTTGTATTCTATGTCCTTAATTTTCTAGAATATTAACAGTGAAGCCCAAAACAACTTGGATCATATTATGAACATGTTTAAAGTTAACTCAGAGCCCTAATTGCCACCCAGAGGGGATTCTTTGAAGTCAGAAATTCTTGGCCAAAAATGCAGACTTACATTGTTCAAGCCAAGCAGTGTAGCAAAATGAGGTCAAATAATATGTACTGAGTTATTGGCATTCCTCTGGTTTCTCTGAGAAAGCATTGGGTAGCATAGCCTGGCTGATAATTAAAGTTTGTACTTATTATATTTATTCCACTATCAAAATTATTTTCTTTCAGATAAAGCTTGAATCCAAAGGGTAAAGGTTATGTCCAACTTACATTTGAACAAATCTGTCAATGTTTTTCCATGTGCAGGTTAAAAGTCTTGTAATTGTGTACCAGGTGTGTGTGTGTGTGTGGGGGGGGGGGGGTTGTTTGTTTTTCTCTTCATTGACTACAAGTCACATATTTCATAGGGAAGCTGTCTAAACTAAATCTGATATCCAATATGATTTTGGTTTATTGCTGCTATCTGATTCAAAGAATTTTCTAACCCATGTGTTGCTTTAGCATAGGGCTTTCATAGTAAATATGCTAGAGCTTTTTTTTTTTTTTTTCTGAACTCTTGGATGTGTATATGAAATACTTTGTACTTATTTCTCCTCATCAGCACCTTAACTGATTTCTCTTGAACTACTAAATAAAATGACACTAAAAAGCAGAGCAGCAAAACTATGTTTGTCATCCTCAGCAGCAAGAGGTGTTATCTCTTGCAGGTAAAAAAACATAAAAGTTCTTATCAGAGAACAAATCAACAATCAAGAGCTGAACCATAAGAAATAAAAGTCTCCTACATTTTAAGCAGTGTGGACGGAATTTAAAAAGACGAAAAATAAGACAGTGGAAAAATTCCACAAAGAGAGAAGTCAGGGCAAGAAGCACATCCGATACGATCAGCAGCAGTCATAGCACACTCATTATCTAACCAGGTATGTTTCACTGGAATCCCAAGTCATTAGATGAGCAAATATTTTGCCTTTTGAAATACTCAGAATGATCTGATAACAGACACATGGCAGGGTATAATTGTCTCATGCTTTATTCCTGGCTTGTTTCACTGAATAGCTCAGGACGAATCACTTTTTACCCCTCGCCATCATCTCAGTGTGAATAATTATAGCTATCCTACTTCACAAAGGTGGTATTAGGAACAATTTAATTGATGCTTGTGCAGTGCTTTAAGAAACTTGGGTGGGTAGATCAATGCTAAATTAGAGTAGGCAATTATATTCAGCCTGAGGGGGAGAAATCAATATCCATATGGCAAGACAGAAGGAATATTTTCATGAGCCTCTTTTAAATCTCCTTTACTCCCCTCTCCCATGCCTGTATTTTGTTTACTTCCTTGGAATTAGTTCTGGACATCACAGGAAAAGGTGAGAGCAGAGCTGGAATCCATGAGTCCATACCTGTGGGGAACCCCAGCCAAAATGAGAGTCTGTAAGAGAAAGGAAACAGTAAAAGTGGTCAGAGCTGAGCTCTTCTGTACTATGTAGAGTATTTAGATGTCTCCACTTTTACATGCACACTTAGATTTTTAATCAAGTTTAATCTTTCAGGGGAGTATTATAGTTGTAGAGGAAATCCGAAAATACTGACATTTTGTTTTTGCATTTTATGGAAGAATCTTTTTCTTTTCCTTCCTTTGGAATAATGACTGAAAGTTTTACATCTTTAAATTTCTGTTAAATTATTTCTTACATAAAATCAGACAATAACTGATTAACTGATTTTATCTCAAGGAGTAAAAAAAAAATTTCTTAAGATAAGTTTTTTTGTCTAAATACATAAATTCAACTAATAAATATTTTCAAAATATTAGATTTTTCTCACAGCAATGCTGAAACATGAAAACATTGAAATATAGTTTTACAGTATTTTTCTCAGGTATGATATGGGTAAAAATCCCAACAAATGTTATGAAAAAGCACACTTTTTGCAAAAACAAAATATTATATAAAAATGTGTGTTTGTATATATATATGTGAGTAAATTTGTTACATTCACAGAACTTAATTTTTCTGGGATCTCTATGCCACTCCAAAGGTTTCAGAGAACTCTGTTTTTCCAAGAGATGAGACCTATTCTGGGGAGAGGGTGAGAAATAGTAAATGCAATCCATAGTTATTAGCACAATTCCTTTGCATGAAAGGGAGAAGTTGGCAGCTGAAATTATGTTAGGCCAGTCCTGAAGCTTGAGTCTGCCTTAACTTCTCAGATCCAGGGCCAGAATTAAACAGCAACTTAGTTTTGGGCCTGGCTAACTCTTGGTATGAATACAGGCAATGTATTCTGGAAAATGTGTATACACATGTGTGTTGCACTTCGTGTTCCTAGGAACCACTAAGGAGGTTTTCAGTTCAAGACTGAATTATATTTGAACACTGGTCTTTTTTTTTTTCTTTTTTTTTTCTGACTTTTGTTGCTAATGAAATACATGTTTTGTAAACTTGATGCAAAAACACATTGAATTTCCACATGCTTGTAAAGTTGTATCCTTTCACAAAAAAGTGTTTTTATCAGAAATCTCTCTCTTTACTGTTGTTGATGCTGCTGCTGGTTTTGAGGACTTGCAATTAAAAGTTAAGTGGAAGTTTTTGTTTATTTTGCAATAGTATTCTTAAATATTTATGAAGGACCTTAAGTCTAACTCGCCTTGAGGAAATATAGATGAATTAATAATTTATGTGGTTGTTTTGCAGAAAATTAAAGATTGGGAACAAGTGTTTAAAAATTAAATCATCCACAATATAAGAGAGCAGATGTTATTTTGTTAAAATCTTGCTAACAACAAAGTACAATGAGGTGTTATCTTCTCCTTGGTCCAACTGAAATCTTAACGATTCATTACAATTGAGCAGATTCTAAAGCCTGAGGCTAGCTAATGTCAGAATAATGAAGAGGAGCTTCAATTATGTAGACCAGATTTTTTTATTTGGTTTTGTTTTATTTTATTGCCTGCAGTGAGAAAGAGTCTGTATCTCTGTATTGCATGGTGATTTGTAAGATGTTACACTCCCACAAAAATCACTGCATATTTCATTAGTAATCCTACAATGGAATCTCCTGCAACTAAAATGTGTGTGCATCTACCTGTGTAAATAATAATAATAATAATAGTCATCATCATCATTATAATGAGATTTTAGATGGAAAAGAGATACTGAAATTACATAGCTTAATAACTTCAAGATTCTTACTCCTTTTTTCCCAAATTACTTAATTTTTCTTCTTTCTTTTTTATAAATGAAAACTGTCTCTTACTCTCACTTACTCTGGACAGTATAGTTAGCCAATTTCTGGTCAGCATCATAAGTCATACAGGTTCTATAATGAATTTTCTTCTTGTCTTTGATAAGCTAAGGCCAAGCATGCAGTGTTTTGGAGCCATATTTTCACTATAAAATTCTCTTTACAAGTACATTACCTAGATTCTAAATACCTTCCACTTGTTAGTCTTACTTCTGTATCTGTTTGCAGAGCAAGGCTTCTACTAAGATCAAGGCAAACCCCTCAAAACAAATCTACCAACCATACAAAAAAGGTATCAGATCAGAACTTGGACAGAGATTCATTCTATTAATGCAAATTCTAAGAGATCTGTACATGCAGAAATGTAAACCAGGATCTGGAAAATGCATGCATTAGTTTCTCCTCTCATTTCCTTGCTGGTTTGAGTGTGACTGCAACTGCATATATAAAACTGTCATTTTGGCAATGTAAAGACATAAGCATATCAATCTGTAACCACAACTGCAAATATAAAAGAGATTTCTTAATCCTTCAAAGATATGTAAAGCAAAGCAGATGAGAGATTTTTTTTGCCTAGATTTCATCTAATAAGAACCCAAAGGATTTAACTGCTATTTAAAATGTAAGTTGAGACAACTTCTACTTAAATAAAAAGTATATGTAGGAAAAATAGAGTTGTAAAGGGGTGCTTTTTCAAGACACTCTGTAAAGATTTAGCAATGTGATTCTTGAGATACAAATAAAGACAGAACAGTAAATATCTGTACATTGCTTGACAATATAATTCAGCTCCGGAGTCACGTGCTTTTTGCTCAGAGGAAGACAAGTATTGGCAATTCATCTACACTGGTGCTAAATTATGGTTGGTATACATATATGAGACTGTAATTGCACAGTAATAATAAATGAGAAACTTTCACAAAAACTACAGACATAGCAGTTCATAGACTCAGTCGTCTCCATTTTCCATCTAAATGTTCATCTTCAATCAGCATTGCAAAAATCAATCTTTTTCTTTCATGTTTTTATTTTTCTTGTTCTGAGTTGCTGTCTATGAGATTGACTATTCCTAGTGATTTCAGAGGAAGCTAGGTTTGCCTAACACACATATCTAAATAAAATGGCAGCACTCTGAACAAACTGAAGTATTTGAAATTAGAGTTACTTTTCTAAATATTAAATGTAAGGGACATAATGAGCAGATTGATTTGGTAGCATTAGAAGTTTGCACTTCTTGATTTTTCTAGATATACATTTCCATGTATGTAATCTTTCAATTTTCAAGTGTTTTTTCTTCTGATCAAATGAATCTCATATTCCCACTGCTGGGGTTATTTCCATCATTTATCATGTTAATACTAATCAAAACAGCCAAAATATAAATCTAATTCCCAGTTCTCAAGGGTTCATTGCCAACCATTTTGTTCTCCCTTTCCAGATGCAAAACTTATGTGATCAAGCTCTAAGAGTTTCCTGCATGATGCAGAGTATATATTTGGCAAGCAGTAGTACAGAAAAGGTGAAATATTAAAAATGTTCAGACTGAAACAGATGATTTTACTTGCTTTGTGATATGGCTGAAACCCAGAATTATAGGACACAAAATCACCAGTGTTCTAAAATTGATTCTTGTTTACTAGCGGTTGAGTGGGGAAAAGAAAGAAAACCTTTTGTTATTTGTCAAGGAATAGAGGAGAACAACTAGCATGCCTCAGAATATCTGACAACTCAATAGCTAGCATGCCTCACACGTTGAAGTTCAAGAGTCAGATTTTTATTCAGTTCATTACTCAAAATAATCTGAAATTAAAATTTCTGCCTTCCTTTTTCCTGATAAAATTTCTATGAAGTCTTTTGTTGAAATATTTTAGTTGCAATTAAACATCATCTCATAACAAGGTAAAAATACTTTTGGAGAAGGATTGTTAGCTGTTACATTGCTAAGTACTGGGAAACTTTATGCCAATGTGCCTCTAAAACAGAGTAGATTTTAAGTTGTTCAAATGTCTGAAGCTCTGCTGACATCAGTAAAACAAATCCCCTTACGATTGATTCAACTGAAGTTCTGACCCAAAGGATGTAAGAACACTGTCAAATGTTAAATAAAGATAACTTATAATTGTATTTCTCAAAACCCTCGTACTAGCTAGAAACAAAAAGTAAAATACAGAAATATTTTGAGAAGCTGATAAAGCATCTGACACTTCTTCCAATTTTCAAATGATCTGGAATTCACAAACAGCTGGTTTGCATAATATCTACAAGCGTTGCAGATTAGATGCAAGCTATCACTTTCAACAGGACTAGCCAATCTGAAAGTGCATTCTCCTTTACATTTTAGCAGTCATGTCTCATTACACAGCTAATGTTCTATTACTCTGTCTAATGTAACATGACATGACTGGTAAAATTCGAGGAAGCAGACAATTTTTCATATTAGAAATCCCTTCTTCCTCTCTCTGAACAGGTTGTCGATTCCATTTTGAATGCACCACACTGTAATCTTGACTAAATCACTAATATGGGAGAGCAGTATATCTCAGCAGCTATCTTACCACCAGAGGAATGAAAAGCCAAACTTGAACAGCTTGGCATACCATTAAAAAAAAAAAAAAAATCTCATGACATATGATATTTGTTTCTTTGAGTTTGCTTTGAAAGCCTGTTATGGTTGAATACAAGGTTTTTCTCTTTTGTTTATGTATTCAACCACACACACATGCAAAATATAATCAGGTTGTACTTTTTTTTTATAAGAAAAGCATCACTTAGATAGAAATTAAGGAAAATATATTGCAAAGTTTAATAATTTTTGAAAGCTGAGTACTTAGGATTGAGAGCAGATGGAAATATCTTCGTCCTGTACAAGTTTTATGGATATAGTCCTCAGAAAAAAAGCAATCCCAATTAACTTTGGTGAGTGATCTGTTTCAGTAAAGATTTTGTATCCTAAGGAACAAATAGTTCTTTGGCACATCTACCTGGAGTATGAGAAGGACTGTGTCCCAAGCTGGATGGCAGTCACACCATTATCTTCGGGTGGACAAATCTGATTCTGTCTGTTGTCTTCAGCAGAGCCAAGATGGGTACAAGATGTTATTGCAGTTTTAAGGTTTGGGACCAATAGAGAGACTTAGGCCTATGGGATACCCATGTTTCCTGTATTCTATATGAGGCCAGCATTTAGGAAAACAAAAAACCCAAAATTTATGTCTGAACCTAATTAATTTGGATATGAGAAATGTTTTGAGACAGTGAAATACATCATAATATTTCTTTAAGGAACATGGAAAAAATAATCAGATTCATGTAGAGCATTGTTAAGCACAATTACTTAACAACTCAGGACATTTTCATAATCTCAGAAATGACCATGTCTAACCAAGTAATTGACAATAATAGGAGAGAGATTACAGGACCAGGAATGTAAATTAGGCCAGTAGGAAGTAGCAACAGTCTTACAAAACCAAGTTGTCCCAAGTTTATGGCAATCAGATTGGCTCAGTCTCAAAAATTCTAGTCTCTCTAAATAGTGGCACCCCTACTTGTACATTGGTGGAAACAAAACCTATCAATAATATTGTTTAATAAAGCCCTATCACAGAAAAAAAAGGCCCTAACTATGCAAGTTCTGCTCTACATTGATGTCAAGTGCTTCTTTCTTTCTCTACTTGTTCTATCAGTCAAGCAGTGTCTTTAGAGACAAATTCCCTGTCTTAGCAGTAGTTGGGTCAGGTATGAATTGGGCAAAGGTTTTTATATGATAGAACTCGTCTGTGCTGCTTCAAAGCTGCACTGTCATGAAGGAGGACTGTAACAGCTGTGTCTTTTTCTACTGAGATTTTGAAAAGCTTCTGAAAATTAGAAGAGGAAACAGCAAAAGAAATTATTTTTATTCAATGGCTTTAGATACATATTTCATATTTTTGATAGCCATATGAATATTTTCTTAATTTAAATGTACATAAACTCTATGTAGAATATTTATATTTGGCACCAGGAAATCATTAACATTATTTTTTACTAAAAATCTACTATAAAATTTAATTTTGGTGTGTGGACCTTTTATAAAGAAAGGTCTTTAAAAAGACCTATTCAGTCTACAAAGAGGAACATTTCATGTCATAGTATTAAATATTATAAATGTATTGTATTGCAATAACCAGAAGATTACAAATTTTTATGAACTGTCAAGTTAAATATTCACCAAAAATATTGCTTGCTAGATTTTATTCCAGTAAAAAAAAAAAAAAAAAAAGGTTCTTTTATATGATAAATAAGA
>VYXF01005264.1:2391393-2408111 GCA_013397295.1 Polioptila caerulea | reverse complement strand
TTTATATGATGAATAAGTATCCTACATGTAAGTTGGTGGGGTTTTCAAGTTGGAGCACCATTTTAAAAAAATGGCATTAAAGAATACTCTTAAAACAGATTTTATTGCAAACTTTTCACTCAGGAAGAATATATCCTTAAGCCCCATATGTTTTTAATACTTAAACAATGAAAAAACATTATGCAGGAGCATGACAGAACTTAGTTTTTCTTATTCATACTGCTAATGCAAAAAAAATAAAGGAAAATAAAGATAACTATACATTAAATATATTCTATAACAGTCGATTAAACTTTCTTTACATAACCACTAAGATATTAAAATTTTTTTCACATTTTTGAAAACTGTAGACTGGAGCTCATCAAAAGTGTGTTGGCACTCCACCTGTTTTTTTCTGACCAACCTATATTTTAGCTTTCCCAGCTTTCCCTAGACATTTGCTTATTATTTTAATCTGGGTTTATTTTTTTTTAAATAAAGTGTGAAAATGAAATACCTGTACATGAGAATCCAACAAATTAGATATTTCAAGTCCTTTCTATTTCATTCTCAACTCATATCATTAATATGACATGGGTTTTTGTAGATAAAAGTGGGACATGAGCCAACAGTGTGCTCTCACAACCCAGAAAGCCAAGCACATCCTGGACTGCATCAAAAGAGGAGTGGCCAGCAGGTAGAGGGACATGGCTCTCCTCACCTACTCTGCCCTCATGAAACCCCACCTGGAATGCTGCATCCAGCTCTGGAGTGTCTAGCACAAGAAAATGGTTCTGTTAGAATCCAGAGGCAGCCACAAGGATGATCAGAGGGCTGGAGCACCTCTCCTATAAAGACAGGCTGAGAGAGCTGGGCTTGTTCAGCCTGGAGAAGAAAAGGCTCTGGAGAGATCTCCAGTACCTCTAAGGGGGCTTATAAAAAGGACGTAGAGGGACTTTTTATACAGACAGATAGAAAGAGGACAAGGGACAATGGTTTTAAAATGAAAGACTGCAGGTTTAAATCAGGTGTTAGGAGGAAATTCTTTAGTGTGAGCACGGTGAGACACTGGAATAGGTTGGGGTTGCCCCATCTAGAGAAGCTGGGGATGCTCCATCTCTGACAGAGTTCAAAGTCAGGTTGGATAAGACCCAGAGCAATCTCATCTAGTGAATGCCCACAGCAAGAGGCTTGGAACTAGATAAACTTTAAGGTCCCTTCCAAGCCTATCCATTCTGTGATTCTATAATATGTACTCAGAATACAGTATTTACTGTAAAATGTATCTGTCTTGCTGAGCAGACACTAAAACTATAGAAAAGTCTTGAGACATCCATTCTCAAAAACTCGCTCTTTACAAATGACTATGAGGTGACTTTACATAAACAGAGACATAAATATTGTATTGCTCTTAAAATAAAATGGTTTTGATGAAAATTTTCAGGTATTTTTGCTTAGCAGCATGATCTCACAGGGAGCTTTTTTAAACAAGGGAAAGGAGTATAACAAAGCATTTAGCTTAACTACTACCCAAAGCAGAATTAGCTGCACCTAAAAAATTTCTGACAAATATTTCTCTACACACCTCTCCAAATTTCAACGAAAGAGATTGCCTAATCTTCACAAGAAATCTGTGTCCATATGTAACCAGCATAACTCCACCTTTTCCCTTATAGGCTGTAAGCCCTACAAATGGATAGTTCCTTGCAGAAGAGAGAAATAAGGAAAATTGTCTTTTGAAATATGTGTTTAGGAGAATGAAAAGCAATAGCTCAAGTGTTGCCTGCTGTGGATTTCATCAGGAAGAAAAGTATTTTCTTCTTCTAAAAGGAAGAGATTTACCATTTAATGAGGGAAAAATTTTATATTCTGCATTCTCACAGAAATATTATCTTTAAAGTAGACCATATTTTTGGTAGTCATCTCCTTTTCTACATCTCAAATTTACTACCTTCTTAGCTATATGTACATATGTGCATGTATGTGTTTATATGTACATACACACACACACACATTTCAATCCCACACATATTTTAACTCTATGAAAAACATACTCTTGCTATCATGTCAGTGTGCCAGCTGAATTTTTTACTTTGTTGCCAGGACTATTACAATGAAATTGTCTCCACATTTGATCTCATATTATAAGGATTCCTGAATCTCTGACAACTCAAGGCATTATGATATACTCTTCTTACACTGTTAAAGCAGACATAGAGAGCAGAGTTCTCTGTAGAGCATAAGTAAAGATTTATAGACATGCTGAAAGAACACTTTCCCTGCTGCCTTCTTAAAATAATTATGACTTTCCATGAATCTCTTTATAAATCAAGTGTAGAATGACAAAAGCATAAGGAAGTAAGCCACAAAAATACCATTTACAATAAGCTCGAGTGGACTTATTTAAGCAACATATCACTTTTTTGGTGAAAACTGTATATAATTATTTCAAGAAGACATACATGCCATAATATGAAAAATAAGAATTTATTGTGCCTGTCACTATGTTTCAAAAGCTTGCTTTCTGCCTTGATTTTTGTGTTACTAAAATACTTTCATATGATGGTACTAAATATTAAAGGAATGAACAGATACATACTGAGGGACACATAAAAGAACACTATATGACACAAAATAAACAAAATACATTGACTGTTTCTTACAGTCATAAAGAAATACTATTATTTAGAGGTATGAAAGTAAGCACCCTTGCAATTTTACTGAATTCAGGCTGCAAGAGAAAACTCTCCAATTGGTTTAAACTAGCAGCAGCTAGATAGTTTAGCTATCTTATTGACAGGTGGGATTTGGTATCTGCTGTGTGTTCAAGGGTATCAGTGACTGCCCACACCACCATTTCTGCCTCATAAAACTCCCAAGTAGCAATACAGGCTGTTGAATTAATACCCTCTGAGCTTTGTGCTAATTGCAAAGAATAAACCCATTCAATATTGGTTGTTAACTTGTCAAGAAATGGTGGCGACAAAACCACCCTTCTGTTACACGGATTGCAAATGCAAAATTTTGTTCCCAGATGCTCTCTGGTAGCCCCTCTCAGCTGAGCAGTGCCTTTTCAGGCTATAAAACCATCCTCACATCTAGCTGCTCAAGTGCCTCAGCTCACCCCCTCAGCCCCCACCCTACTGGCAGGGTTTCCTCTCAGCCCCACAAGCACTGGACAGCACATACAATCCTCTCCTAACAGCAGGGTTTTTCCATTCAGTGAAGAGCACCCTTCTCGTGAGGTGTCATCAGCAACCCTTTCAAATGAGCTGTCTTGGTTCACAGCCATCCATAGCTGAGTACTTCCCTCGGCTCTCACACCTCCCTGACTGTGTGGTTCCACACAGGTAGGTAGGCTGAGTTATCCCAATGTCCTTGGGTCTATAACTTCCAATTTAATGACCTTCAAACACTGGCTTGACCTAAAATTCTGTCTGTGGCTTCATGGCTTGAATCTAATATCTGCATCTTAGAGATTGTTAAAGCCATTCAGACACACTCCTGCTGTTGTGTAGTAGTACATTCACTTTAATATACTCAGATCAAGTAAAAATCATTAAATGTAGGCACTAAAAGATTATGTGGACACACAAAAGAAGTGAATAAGAACAAGTGATATAAAGGATTTTTGTTATTAAATTGCATTAAGCCAAATATATCAATTTGTGTGATGAATTCAAATAAAGTTATAGCATAGATCCAAAAGATTTATGAACTACAAAGGGTCAGTACTCAAAATGCAGTTTTTATAGCAGATATGAATGACAAAGCACTTTAAATATAGGATCCTGAACAGTAAAAGAGAAAAAAGTCGATTTCTGAAAAGAAAGTGAAACAACTGCTGGAAGAAAACAGGGGCTCTAGACCTATAAAATTACTTTATTTTTGCTAAACCAAACCTTCCTCTCTCTGATAAACTTCTGTGCCAGGGGATCTTGATGGATAGTAAAGCTTTCTAACTGCTTGATTCTTTGAGAAGAGGTAATTTTATTCTATAAAATAAAACATTTCAGGTATTTGTGCACTTGCAATACAGGGGCCCAGATAGTACTTTAAATCCTGTATAAGCTTGTGCATTCAGGGAGCAAAAAAAGGTATTTAAATGACACTTGGATTGCAAGTGTTGCCATGTTAGCTTCAATTTCATTTAAGCTAACTAGTCTGTGAAGTAGTAGTGCCCTATAAACCTTACAATTATGAGAGTCTTTAAACAAGACAAAGCAGAGGGAAGAAACATGATGGAAAAGAAAATGCTTTCAGATACAAACCAGGCTGTTAGCAAGACCTGTTTAGACATCTGTTTAGATTAAGGCAGCAATGAAAGTTGGAGTCTTGTTTGTAACGAGGAGTTTGTAATGTTGTCACTGCAGTACAGCTGCTCCTCCCTTGTCAGTAAAGCAAAACATAATAGCTACAAATAAACGGAAAGAATAAAAACTCCTGAATCTAGGGAAAAAATTCTCCATAAAAACAATACATTAATCATGCTCCTTGCATCCTATCAAAATCTTTCTCCACAACTAAAAGGCCTAAGAGGATTGTAGATTCAGTGGCTGTTCAGTTAGCTCACTAAGCCAAAAGTGTGTTTCCTAAAGCCCTAGTGCCCTTTACAAAAACATTTTTTTAGGTAGAGAAGAAAACTAACCAACCATGCAAGAACCAATTTTGTTTTCTTATTCCTTGACATATAAAGAAAAACAAGGGAAAAAAATTGAAATATATGGAAATGCTGTCATGCATGTATATAAACTGCAGATGAGGAGGATATTTAATTTATTTGTTGGTTTGTTTTTTTTAATATTGCATTTATTTCAAAGTTCATAGAGATTTAGCTTTGTTGCATTATGTAAGATAATTTTCTCTTCCAGTCGGACATAAGGTAGGTATCAAATATCTGTAACTGCATACAGCATGGAAAAATTGTCCTGTCTTTTTCCATGCTTTGTTTATATGAACCTGTTTTTTTGTTTAATGAGCAATGTTAATGGCTGTCATTTTTCTTTACAAGTAACATGGAAAATTATGAAGTTTCATAGCGAGCTTCTAGGCAGGAATTAAAACAAGTAAGGCTAAATTTGTGTCCATTTTATTTTCATCAAATTCAGTAAAGACTTGAATTGATATATTTTACTATGTGTTTACAAATATGTGTGAATATGTTATATGCAAATTGATAACAATGAACAGTCTAGCTATATTATCAACAAAGTATATTATTGTTAAATAATATTAGGTATGGATATTTCAGCATACTAATCTCTAATTTGTAATGACAGCTAAAAGTTCAATCCTATGGGACAGAAGACAAGCTCAAGACAAAATCTTTTTTATAATTTTTCCACCTTTTAGAAGAAAAAAAATTCTTTTTTCTCAATGTTTTCAAACACTAGAGAATTTTTTTTTAAATGTAGGCTCCTTTAACACTTTATTCCACAGTGCATTTTCTGTTGCTCTTCATATTACATTGTTAATATATGATGCATGGCTTTTGTGTAATTAAATGTGTTACTCTTGATGCTCACACAGAAAATATTCACATTTTAATGGGAAGCGCTGTGAGGATGAAAAAGAAAAGACCTATTTGTCATCCTTCATTATGTCAATTCACCATAATAAACTAACAGGGAAGAAATATTCTCCATATTTCCACAGCGTATTCTATAGCTCTTCCCCTTCAGAGTGTTGAGACCAATCTCTGTATGGAAATAGTGCAGGAGTACTTAAAAGCACTTTGCACTTCTAAACTCTGTTTGGCACGGGATTAATACCTAATTTTAATCTGACAAGAATAAATAAAACTTATGCCTGCTAAAAGGCTTATTTAGGCTGAATATGAGAACATTTGTTTCTCGAACCTGTATATATATATATATAGATATGGATATGGAGATATAAATATATATATATAAAGCTAAAAAAGAGAGCTTGGGCTGTGGAAAATCTTCACTACACTTGAAGATTTGGTAGTGCTGGCAGTTCACACAGCTGAGTACAAAAGAAATGATATGAAGTACATGAATGTTTTAATAATCCATCTCAAAATATATGAAATATATATTAACAGTCACAAATGAAATACAGTTATATGAATTTTGTTGACAGAAAACATAGAAACAGGTAGGAAACAACATATACCCTTTATTATATGAAAAGTGTGTTCTGAGATGCATAATTAACTGGGAAAAAGATCTTATGGGAACATTGAATAATCACTGTCTGCTGTAGTTATCCTGCTCACAGGACTTCAGAGAATATTTACGATGTTACTGCATACTGTAGACCAATTCTTGGACCTAATTCTATGACTTTTTTTTTATTCCTTGTTTCACCACTTTTTTTAGAGCTTTTCAAAACAAAACAAGAGTCAACTAGTCTTTTTATTAAGTGTCTATGGAAATTAATCTTTTCCTGGGCTACCATCTCTGTCTCATACTGAGACATATTTTGATTTGGTAATTTTTTCAGAAAGTTCCTTACCTATCACTGTTAATTGATTTTGATTCCGATGCAACCAGAGAGAAAATCACCCTGGGATTTCAGTTAAAGAACTTGTGGTCACCTAACTCATTGAAAAGTTCAGCTCAAAAGGTATGTTTTTGAGAAAGAAAAAGTCATTCACAGATAGAAAACTAGAAAGGATCACCTTGATTTCATAAATACCACATATCATCAAGTATTTACCTATCCTAGTATCCAAATACTAGTATCCTAGTATCCAAATAGTAGAGTTTTGTATGAATACTTAAGCAGCCACGAATAGGTTTGGTGATTTATTTGTTGGGTTTTTTTTCAAGCAGCTGAAAAAGCATTCTCATGGCAATAAAAAAAAATGTGATAACCATTGCTTCTCTCCTAAAGAACTATTATGAGATGTTTTTCCTTTTCCATGTATTTATTTGACAAGATAACATTTTGTCCCCAGATGCTGTAGTGGATTTTTCTATTAAGTCATTGGCTAGATATATTTTGTATTGTACCACATGACATGCTGGAAAATATCTGAATATTTTCCAGAATATATCTGGAAAAAGGATTGCAATTAAGATAGAAATTGTAAAATTGGCAAAGATGTATTTTTCAGAGATAGCAGCATACAAAGGTTTCAGAAAATATTATCAAGGTGGTTCCTAGTTGAGTTCTGCAGAATGCCCTCCAGGAACTCATCTGGTTTATTGCTTTCAATCGGACACAGGTTTATATCCATAATGATAAACCATGCATGTGGAAGGTAGGACAGAGGAGATCAAAAATGAATACCAAAAGATGTGGGTGAACAGAAATAGGAGTAGATTGAAATGCAAGGTCATGCACATGGAGCTAATAATAAAAAGTTCTCTGGTATGCTGGAGGCTTATCAGATGGAAATATTTTGTAGAAATGGGATGTGACAATCAGTTTCTCAACGAATGAACCAACAGTTTGATGCAGCATAAAAATCCCAAACAGAAACTGAAAACATGTTGCAAAAGGTGAATCTGTCAGACACAGGCAAGCACTGGTATCATTACACTAGGCCCTGGTTAAACCTCGACTGCAGTCAATACAGCATCAAGATTTCTAGTCAGCAAGGTAACGTTGAGAGAGAAAATGTAGAGAGAAGATTATACAGGCAAATGGGAGAAAAGGATAAGTTTTAAAGATGACCCTGAAACTGATTTTCTGGTATGAAAATGCGTAGAAAAATGAAGCAGATAGGGAGGTGATTGAGCTCCATAAATACGTCAGTGAATAAAGAAGAAAGAGCTCATTAAATCGTAATTCTGAAACAGAGAACATTCTAGGTGGACATAAATGTGCTGAAGTGGAAATTTTAAAAGCTTCTAGCCCTTACACCAAGCAAATTTTACTGTGTTTTTTCCAGTTATATTACATGGGAAGAAAGTTTTTAAAATACATATTTGTAGCCTCTTATGAATGGGATTATTTGGCTCAAGCTTGAGCAAGGGAGGAAATGGGATACATGACACATGTTCCTTCCACTCTTGCCTGCAAGATTTCAGGTGGATCAGTGCTTCTAAGTGACTCTCAAAGTGTAATATATGGTTCCATAATATCTGAATATATTGAGACTGAATCCATATATTTATTGATGTGTATCTCATAAAAAATTGAATAAAAGGAAAGATCAGATTGCCAAAGCTGGACCTGAAAGACTAAAATTAATTTGCACATCAGCTTCTACATATGGAATCTAGAAGGACTTTTTCCACTTTATATGATGTCACCTGCAATGCAGTTGCCACTTATCTTTCTCTGGTTTTGCCAGCTACATGTTTCATGAAATGTAAATGAACTAAGCACATGATTATTAGTGTTTGGATTTGTTCCCAAAAAAATCTGTTAAATATATCAGTAAATGTAAACAGTCACTGTCACAGGGAGTGCTTGAAATACATTATTCAACACATACTTGTATATATTTACTGGGTTTTTTTTCCAAAAACTTAGACTCTGAGTTAAAGAAATTCAGCTGTTTCCATTGTCCAAAGCTTGTTGTGGATCAACAGTTCAAGGAAACACATCAGGAAGGAGAAAGTGCCGAGATGTGTGTGATGGATTTTCTGAATACTGTGGAGAAGAGCAGAGGCCTCATCTTTGTAGCACCTCTCCACTGTGAATGAGATGTGTGGATTCAAGTAGGCACCTGGATCAGTCAAAGTTCAGAGTAGCAGTCTGTAGTATGGTTTCAAAAGAACTTGTAACTTAGAAAACTGTTGGTAATTACAGACATGGTGAAAAAAACAGGGCTTTCAACTTTATTCTCCACAAGCCTGACCTTAACTAACCGGGTTTTGAATTATAGATTGATCAGATGGTTTTTTATCTAGCAAAGCAATTCCTTGCCAAAAAGATCTTAACCAAAAAGATATCAATTGAGAGTAATTAGTCACTGAGTGATTTTTCCAAAATCCTATACAACTAGAAGCTCCCATGTGGGTTTTAGCAAAGAAATTGACTCCTTCCCCTCCCCTCCTCCCACCTTTCCTATTGTATATCTATCAATCCTTGCTAAGGTAAAGGGATTTGGTTTCCACGTTCCTTCAAAAATGGATATGAAAATAACTGTAACATTTTATGTCCCATTGAAATTCCATGATGACATAATTTAGCAAGATAATTTTCTTATTTTGGACAATAAAGAAAGAAATGGACAATTTTACTTTTTCTTCAATGCTTGTTCCAAACCAGAAAACAGGAAAGATTATCCTGGCATTTCTGCTGTTAGAAAACATCGAAAGGGAAGGAAATGCTTCCAGCCCTCATCAATTCTGAGCAATTTCCCTCTTCTCTAGTTCTGCTTGGATCCTTTCTCCTCCTATAAGTGCAATATCTTAAGCGTTCAAAAAAAATGAGATGACAGCACCAAAAAGTGAAGTAGACTGTCAATTTGAAAGCTGGAAAATTTACAGGCACCTCTAGACAGTAGACTAACCTTTCCAGTTTCTCAAAAATAAATGTTCAGCAAAGTTTTCAGTAGCAGATTATTCTGGGATTTAGAGTTTCACTGTGCTTGAAGAACCTACACTCATGACTGCAGTCTGAAGCATAAGTGGGTTCCAGAGTAGCTTGCACACAGATTGTGAAACTATCTTTTTTTTTTTTTTTTTTCTGCAGGACCTGTCATCATCACCTCTGGGAACAAAGTGTGATGAGTTTTATAACAATGCTGTCATCTTTGTTCTCGCTGCCTTTTATTACCATTACTATTTTTAGCACATATACAGTGAAAGAAGTTTCAGCATGCATTTCAATTGTTTCATTCTTAAACCATTTGAATGGTGACAGAAATGTGGGATATTATCCCCTTGCAGTGTTAGAAAATTCTAGTGATAAGCTGGAAAATTCACCAAAAATTAGCTGGTCACCTACTTCTCAGAAATTTGGTTTTGAATGCCCTACTTCAAAGCCTGTGTCTCATTTGTAGAAGTGCTCCCCTCCCAGGTGAAGTGAGCACACAATAACCTTCCAAAGAGTAAAATGCAAATTTCAAGATAATTTGCAGTGAAGCTCAAAAGTGGTGGATACTCATTCTTTAATTGCTTATGTCTCAGTTTCATCTTTGCAATGGGAATGGTGGGAGCACCGTAAAGGAAATTAATAATTTGTGAGATATGCAGATGTCATATTGATTGGTTTCAGAGAAAATCTTCTGAAAAGGCAATTAATACACTTTCTCAATAGAGTTTAAATAAATTGGTGAAAAGTGTCTGATTTGCCCAAAAGGCAATGAAAATAAAATAAAACATTATACACCTGCTTAGTCATTAAGCAGGACTCATCTTTTGCACTGATATATAGTGTTGATGAAAGAAAAAACAGTACATGTTTTTGCAATTTTAAACTGTGTTATAATCTATATCCACAAATAGGGAAGAAGCTGAGTAGAGTTAGAAAAGGCACTCTTAGCTCTAACATTGCCTAATACACGACAGCAACATTTTACTGCAATAAGAATTAAGGGGTTCCCTTCTTCCTTTTCATTTTCTGTGTCTTTTCTATTCTTCAAAGAAGAATGAACACAAGTATCTCAAAAAGTGGCCTGATACTGACAAGATTCATCAAGATTGGGAAGTTAGACCTGCAGGGTATGTTTCTGCCTGTCAAGCTACTGTCAGGCCTGACAATGGCAGCAGATGGTCACCCCTTGCGAGGAGCAGCAACAGAGGAGAGTGAGGAGCACACTTTGCCAACAGGTTTCACAGATATTTATTGATAACAGTGAAATGCTGAGGTTTGGGATGGTTGGTTCATTTCCAAGATCTGCATGGCAGTATGCTCCAGTACTACAGACTTTTCTGTCTCTTTTTCTGCTTTTATGTCTTATTCCAGTTTTCTCTCTCCCCCACTTCTGTGACTTCATTCACATCTTCACATCTTCACTGGCTTTTTTCCACCTGACTTTTCACTTAGCCAGCTACGGTCTTCAGTATTTTGATTTCTTCTTTTTCCTAATCAGCATATCCAAAATTATAAGCTTCTCACATAGTTTTCCCATCTGACTGCCACAAAGGCAGATCTCTTGTCTCTTCCCATGCTCCTTTTCTGCACCTAGCAGTTAGTCATCTGAATTCAGTCTCTTCCTTACCACTGCCTCCCAGGTCTCAGAACTTTCTCCCATACCTTTTACCATTGAAATCCTGTCACTTCATCCTTGCCAGCTTCCCAGTCCCAAGAAATCCAAGGAAGACTTCTTGCATTCCAGCAACACTGAAACAGCCTACTTCTCAGAGCATCTTGGGCTCTAAACAAAATGAAGGGGAGAGGAAAACCAGACCCTCTTGCTTAAGAGCAAAAGCATTGGGAGAGGCAATTTCAGGCCACTTCTGAATATACCTGGGTGAAGAACATCTAAGTGTATGCATTTAATTGTATAACCCTAGCAAGCTGCTATTTCACCTGTGTCAGCTGAGCTTCCAAATGTTCATGAACTGGAAAAATGTAAATGAATTTTCATGGAGATACCAAGTCCTCCTCAACTAAATCCTGCCAACTCTTAAGTCTCTTCTCCTTTACCTGAAGGTGCTAGAGTTCTTAAAAAATGAATATATTAGCAAGAAATATAACAAAATATTGTCGCTCAATCTCATTCTCAGGTACAGCTGAGCCATTTTGGTTGGGTATACGAGAAACATGTAGCCTGAAATAGAACTTCAGCACACAGAATTTCAGGTTGAATCATTGAAGTTTAGCAAACTTATAGTAAGCTGAAAGAAGCATAAATGTCAGGAAGAAACATGGAGCGTACAATAAAATAGTTGGTAATTATTACTCTTATGTGCAAACCTCAGCTATTTTGTCAATACTTATCTGAATGACTAACAAGATTCAGTAGGCCTTGTGTGTTAGTTTTTAACAGAACTAAGTAGAAAAAACATCCTAAACATCTGTGAAAATGATGACTAGCATAGATGCCCAATGACCAAATAGCTCTGCACATATCCATACATCTTCCAAAAAAAAGTTAATGTTATATCTTTGCATATATTTATTTTTCTTCCTAAAGGGAATCATGCATGGACATTTGAAGGCAGAATTTGATTCTAAGCCTAGTATCTTTGAATTTTTTTCCCCCAAAATGAAAGTTTCTCCTTAACATGCTAGTCACGTTCTGCTACGATTTTAAATAAGCTACCTCTCAACCTATTATTGTTTAGTATGTTTTCCTATATATTGAGAAAGAGTTGTCAAAACTCTCAGGCACTGAAGATAAGCCTGCAAAGCAGAGCTTCAACAAAATAAAGAAGGAGATTGTTTAAATTCTGAAATATATCAAGGTTAGATTACCTTTGTTGCTTTGTATATCTAAGATTTGAATTGATTTTTCTGGTATGAAAACAAAGGGGGGAAGGGACTTCTGATGTAATGGTTTGCAGAAAACAGAAAAGTCAATAATATGCAGACAGCTCAAATGTATAGTATTTACTGATTCAGTGAAGCATGTTTTTAATGGGTTGTGAAGGCAAATTCCAACTTAATACATGTACACTGGTTATAATTTTTAAGAAATCTATTATTTTAATGTACAAGGATACATAATCCTATAAGACTCTTAAACACTTTAAGTTTTTAAAAAGTTCTTGAAACGTACTTTTTTCCCAAAAAGTAAGTCAGTCACAGTCATAAGTTAAAAAAAAGGGTTGGCATATGAGACACTTCACATGGAACAGAATGCAAGTTTTAAAATTTGGGAGACAATTACATAAAACATACATTTATGACAGACCAGATGTTTAAAAAGTAAAGAAATACTCTAGTCCAATTTCCAGAACTATTAGTGAAATTTGAATTTTAAACTAAAAATCTTAGTTCCATAGTGTTATATATAGTAGAGTAGACATCCTGTACCAATCTGTGGCATTTTCTCTGACATTTTGATTTCCTTAGAAAATCCTCTTTAGTGTCAAAACCTTACTTCTTTTCAAGTTGTTAATGAGATTGCAAACCAATGCAGCCATACAGCAAGTGTAATAAAGGCTGGGCATTTCAAACTTGCCTTTTTTATCTAATTTTGCAGAGAAAAATTTTGCTTGTTATTTATTATCAAATAAATGGTACGTACTTCTTCAAGTTAGAGTACTGAAAATGAATACAATAAAGCGGTTGGATAAGAGGCTTTGTGTAGAAAAATATACAAAAGAAACAAACAAAACTTCATTAAAGAATAAAGGTCTAAATTTTCTATTTCCTTAAAATGATGGCTAACAAATACTTGTTACTTTTATACCACATGAAAGTTGGGAGTTTTGGGTAGACAGAAACTTCCCAGTTTTACATCAGCTAATGTCAGTGTGATTATCCTACACAACATATGCAAAGATGGATCAGTGTGTGTGGTACCTTACACCTCTCCCCTGGTACAGTAGATGGCTCTTAAGTAAGGAGAAAACACTGGATTTAGTGAAAAGAACAGAGTAAAAAAGCAAACAGCTAAAATATATCTGCTTTCAATCATTTGACATATTATCTACAGTAGCAAGAATAATTTGTTAATTTTGGGGTTATTGATGACTACTCTTGTTGCAATAGGTGGTAATACAGCCTAAATTTAAAACTACAGTGTAGATTTACATTTCTTTCCCATCTTTAACATCTGCTCTTGAAGCCAGGAAGTCTCACACACTCAAAATTTTATGCTAATCTAGCAGTCACTTCTAAATTTTATTACTAATCTTAATGAAAATGGGATCAAGACCACATTTTCTTGGATTAAATTGCCAATAAAGAGCCTTGGGGCTTTCTCTCCTTGGCCTAGGACAGAATGGTGCCAGCTGTGTCTGAGTAGCTTGTTAAGGTGGCAAAAAATACACCAGAAAAACTTTCCTCAAGAGGCTTAGTCCTATGAACTTAGATCCTGTATCATTTCCCAGAATCTCATGAATGGTGTTTTTGAGATAACTTCTCCTAAACCACAGAGGATTTAGAAACAATGTGTGGAGGTCTTGCGAGGGTGTAGGTTATCTTACACTTTTTATTTCCAATGAGCAGTAGGATGTGTTTTACAGCACAGCCTGACTATGGCAAAAGGAATAAAGGTCTTCTTTCCTGCTACGTCCTCCACACGAGATTGCATTTGTTTACAGACTCAGCTATCTCTGTAACATGCAAGCTTCTTGAATTCACTGTCATCACCCAGCTAGTCCTTGTCCTCACCCCCACCACATTTCCCATTCTTTTTCCCCAGATCCTCCTTCCATCAGTCTTTTGCACATACTGTCCATCTTCCACTCCCAGAAACATAGCTTGATTTAGTAGTGACAGATTCAACCTCTCTGAATGTAGGCTTCCCAAAGCAAGTTAGGTTTGGCTATCAGGATCACAGCCTAATGTCCTACAAAAAAAAGAAAGAAACAGGAAATATTATATGCATTTTTTTTTTTTTCTTTTTTTTCTTTTTTTTTTTTTTTCTCAGATGTAATTCTACTACCTAAATTATTTGTGTAAAAAATAAGATGCAAGGTATAACTTTCATATCCTTTCTGTATCAGTGATTCTATGACTTCTCCTCCAAGTGGTAACACTTTTTTATAGCACTTGGAAAGAGGTTGAGAGCTGTTTTTTTAGCTTTGCTTCTTTTTTATTCTAATTTTAAAATTATTTTGAAATATGATATTTATATAATAGTTACATAGAGAGCATGTGTACATGCACAAACATTTATGTATGAATATTTTTTCTCACACAGATTGTTTTTTGTTAAAGGGCATATGTGTGCATCCATATTTATAACACATGAAAGGGAGAAAAAGGCCCTATGTACCCTCTTTGCATACTTTTTTTTTTTATTACATGGGGTTTTGCTTGGTTTCTCTCTGTAAAAGGAACTGGAACTAAAGCTTTGAATTTAGACTGTCTAAGTAGTACTTAATCCAGTTGTGAAGGTAAAATTATCCAAAATCCTTCACATAAAATAAGAATTTTTAATATGCTTCTGTCCACCTTTATACATATTGCCTTAAGCATAGTACAATGTTTTTGCCTACAAAATGAACACAAAGTAGCTAAAAACACACTCTATTACTTCTTTCTCATAATTTTTATTGTTGATACTCTATTTTTAATTGCAACAAAGGAGAGGGGAGTTTACTGGGAAAAGAAAATGGCATGTCTTTAAAATGTAAGAATTTAATCGTGTGCTATTGGTGGCTGCCAACAATGAGCTAAAGAGGTTAATGGATCATAGGTCTGGCAAACAGCCCTGCTGCCTCTGGCTCGATACATTTAACTGCATAATCTTGGTTAATATTTGGTGCTATTTTTAAAATTAGGGCATGAATCGTTGATAAATAAAAGTCTTTTATTTTTTTCCTTTTTTAATATTTTATTCCGCCCGAAAACAGAGGCACTTATCTCCGATCTCGAATGGCAGGGCAGGAGGAGGGAGGGGAAGCAGGCGGGCTCCTCCTGCGCTCCCCGCCCCGGGACAGGGCGCTGCCCCCGGCCGGGCACTCTCTGGCATCCCTTCGGCCGGGCATCAGCGCCTGCTCCCCTCTCTCCCCGGGCTGCCAAACTCGAGGGCCCAAAACCCCAGAGGAGCACTCTCATGGGTCCTCTACACACACCCCTTTCCCCAGGAATCTCCATTTGGAACTCCGACACCACGACCTGCAGCCACCTCTCCATCAAAAGAGTGGAGTGTACGGGGTGTGATTGATTGGGTTTTGTTTGTTGGGGGTTTTTCGGTTCTTTTTTTTTTTTTTTTAGAAGAAAGATCACAGAAAAAGTATACAGCTCCCCCTCTTCCATCTTCCATGTTCCTCGGACACACTGTCGGAGGAGGAGCCAGGCAGCAGCGGCAGCGTTATAATGCAAATCACTAAGCGAGCAACTTTCAATGCTGTTGTGGCTATTTTTGATTTCTCTCCCCAGAACGGGCTTTTTTTAGTGTGCGTGTTGCTTTTTTTCCTCCTTTCCGTTTGATTCTCATAGTCAAGCCCTCCCTCCCTTCTCCGCTTGCTCCCCTCTCCTCCCCCCAAACATCCAGCGGTTATGGCGCACCGTGCTCGGTCCTCTCCAGCGGGTCACTCCGCTCGGGCAGGAGGTGAGCAGCCGAGCGAGGGAGCGGCGTTTGCAGGGATGCGCTGGGGCACCGCGCCGCTGCCCGGCAGAGGCGGGCCCTCACCGCTGCTGCTTCATTCCTCCGCCGTCGCTTCTGGGCCCCGCCGGCAGCTCTTGGGGGCAGCCGGCTTCCCCTCTGAGCCCCTCGCTTCTCCCCCTCCAGCCGCGTCCCGGCGGCGGCAGCCTCCCAGCGCCACCCCAATGCCTGGGGGAGCCCAGCCGCTTCCCGCGGGGGAGACAGCGCCGGCGGAGGGCCCGGTCCGGCTCTTCCCTCGGCCGCAGGGCGAGCCGACAGCACCTGGCCGCGTTGCCCGCTTTAGCGGACTGGGAGAGAGGGAGGGAAAAAGGGAGGGAAGGAGGGAGGGAAGGAGGGAGGGAAAAAGGGAGGCTCCACCGTGCGCGGGGAGCGGCTCCGGCTCTCAGCTGGGCGCTACCGGCAGCGGCAGCTTCTGCCGTGCTGCACCGCGGGCGGTGACGGCTCCCGGCGCGGCGGGAGCGCGCCGCTGCCGCGGGACCGCAGCTCTAGGGCGGGGGGCTCAAACCTCGGCCGGGAAGTAGAGACGGAGTTTTGCGGTTTTTTCTTTTCTCTTCTAGGGACTGGGCTTTTTTCATTACCATCATTTTTAATCCCTCCCCCCGCTTCCCCCATTCCCCCGGCGGCGCGTGTGGAGGCGGGGAGG
>VYXF01005264.1:2340167-2390881 GCA_013397295.1 Polioptila caerulea | reverse complement strand
CTCGCCGGGGTCCCCCGGGGACGGGGACGGTGTGGAGGGTGCCCTGCCGCGCTTGGGGTTCCCTACTTGGCGGCTCTGTTCCGCGCCGTGCTGGGACCGGGGCAAGGAGGGCACGGTGCCTCCCGTATGCCGCGGGTACTGTCCGCTGCTACTCCTCGGGTTTGGCCACGTCTCTAGGGGCTGCCAGCGCGGTCCGGTGTTTCGGTGCCACCGATCGGACACGGGGACCGCGCTCCGGGCGCGTCACCTGCGGACAGGAGCGCCCAGGTGCTGCGCACCGGGTCGTGGGGAGCAGAGGGAGCCCCGGCCGGTGCCCCGGCACCGCAGCGAGAGGGTGCCCACTGCTCCCCTGCCTGCTCCCCGTCCTGCATGCTCTGTCCTCCTGCGCTGCAGAGGGCTCCGGTGGGAAAACGCTTGCCCCTTAGGGAAGCGTAATGTTTGTAAAATGTTTGCTATCAATTAGCGTGTGGCTCCGCTCAGCTCGGGTTTGCGCACGGCTAACTCTGCTCAGGCAGGGGCTCAGCTCCGGCTACCAAAAGCCGGGAACACCGTGCGAGGGGCTTTTTGTTCTCTTAGACTGCTTGGTGTGATTTGTGGGAAACACATAAGAAAGCTCACAATTGCTGGCGATTTTAAAGTGGACTTTGGTAAATCATTGAAATCTTTTTTCTTACTTTTACTGTGTGTACTTTGACAATGATCTCTTCTCACTGTGTTTTTCATCCTGGGTATGATAACTCTGCCATTGAAGTCAATGGTAAAACTCCCAATTGACTTCAGAGGAAGGCAATTATGGTCAATACAGAGTAAAAGAGACTGGGCAGAAGACAGAGAGATGGCAAAGTGAAAGATGTATAAGAGAAACTTCATTTTAGAAACTAGCTCTCTAGCCAAAGAGTTTTAGCAGCACAATGTCAGATATGTCTTCTATATTTTCATTGCCACTTTGCACTGGAGAATACTGGAATGATTTCTTGATGTGTTGGAAATCAAGTGGGCTGAATCCCACTGTTTTATCCACAGACATTATAACATATTACTTTGTAACTGATACTTTTTCCAGTATATCTTTTTTCTCACTAAAAAGTTGGAAGCAGTTGGAAACAATTAGATGGGCTCTCATTGACTTCAGTGGCCTATGGATCAGGCCCAGAAAGGCTCAATAGAAAAGTAACAAGAGAACTGTAGTACAGTTTGTAAGGAAAGGTGTTGCATAAGCATTTAACTCATGAACACCCTCCCTCTAGAGAGGAGAAAAACCTAAATGTACATTAATTTTTTATCCCATTTTATCCAACTCTTTCCTAGCACAGATACAAATAAGAAGGAATGCTTCTGATTAATAATTAAAATGCCCATATTCATATGGATTACAAAGAAGATTTTATGCAAAAAAAATTCCATTAGCAAATGGCAGTTCTACTTCACAGAACGTCCTCTGTTCAGTGCAGTATTTAGATTGGGAGCAGTCAGATATATAATGAAGCCCCAAATACAAATATTGATATTCAAATGGCAAAAGCTAGACTTATTCTGTAACTTGACTAACCACTCTCAACTGCCTTAAAAAAGGAAGCGTGATTTTTATTATTTTTTTCCAAATCTGAGTGTTGAAAGAACCCCGAAGCCCCCCCACATGCTGAATTTGATCAAAAACTTATCAAGGATCTGAAATATGCCCATACTCATGGACAATGTGACTATGACATGGATAAGTGTGTTGGGGTGGCACTGGCAGGATGCCAGGAACTCACCCAAACCATATTATCACTCTCCTCCTCAGCTAAACAGAGAAGAGAAAATGTAACAAAAAGCTCATGGGTTGAGGTAAGGACAGGGGAATCACTCAGCAGTTACTGTCACGTGCAAAACAGACTTATCTTGATTTATTACCAGAGTAGGAAAACAAGAAACAAAAGCTAAGTCTTAAACATCCACCCTTCCCTTTCCCTTCTCAGCCTCCTCTCTCCCCCCCTCCATTCTTCTTCCTAGGTTTGACTAGACACCCTAATTATCTACCTCTCTCTGACAATAGTTCTGGAGGATAGGGAATGAGGGTTGTGGTCAGTTCATCACATGTTGTCTCTGCCACTCCTTCCTCCTCAGGAGGGGGACTCCTCACACTCTTTCTCTTTGGTGTGGTGTTCACCCCATGGGAAACACTCTGCCATGAACTTTTCCAATAAGTCCTTCCCATGGGTGGTAGTCCTTCATGAGCTGCTCCAACATGGGTCCTTCCATGAGCTGCACTCCTTCAGGTGCAGACTGTTCCAGTGTGGGACCCCCATAGAGGGACACTACTCCAGTTTGGAGTCCTCCCTCCACAGGGCCACAGGTCCTGTCAGAAGCTCTCTCCAGCATGAGCTTCCCAAGGGGTCACAGCCTCCTCTGAACATCGACCTGCTCTGGCACAGGCTCCTCCATGGCCTACAGGTGGATCTCTGCTCTATCATGAGCCCCTGTGGGCTGCAGGGGGACATCCTGCCTCACCATGGGCTGTACCAGGGGCTGTGGGGGACTCTGCTCTGCCACCTGGAGCACCTCCTCCCAGTCCTTCTCCACTGACCTTGGTGTCTGCAGAACTATTGCTTTCACATATTTTCTGTCCTCTCTGTGACTGCAGCTTCTATTGCTCACTCCTCTCTTTGCTACAATTTCTGTTGCTCAGGGTCTTTTTCTCCTTTCTTAAATCTGTTATCCCAGAGGTGCTGCCACCAGTGCTGATGGTGCTCAGCCTTGGTCAGCAGCAGATCTGTCTTGGAACTGGCTGGCATCGACTCTGTAGGACACAGGGGAAGCTTCTAGCAGCTTCTCACAGAAGGCATCCCTGTAGCCCCCACCACTAACAAAATGCAGTACAAGAAGAAAAAGTCTTCCTCTGTTTTGGTCCAATAATGATGTTTCCCTTTTAAGGACAACTTTGTGTTAATAGGCAAATATAAAAGCCAAGTTCGAAGTGCCGCATCTCCTGTTCAGTTTTTTTGCAGGCATCTGGTAGAATTGTCATTGAAGTGAACTGAATGTGTCACTAATACTTAACTGTGAAAAGATTAAGATGTTCATGTTACAGCAGGAAAAAACCCCTGCAAAATGGACAAATGCTTCACTGATTATCTCTTCTCTCTTTGCAAATCCATAGGCAAGACAGACGCCTCATTCTTAAAATGTCATATTGAAGGTTTCTTTCTAATGTTCCTGTGAATTCAAATGTTTCTTTTATCATGTGCCATATATAGAAGTGAAGGGTACATATTTTATGGGACTTTACATGGAGTAAAATTTTGTTTGAGCTACTTTTTTGCTTCCTCTATTCTCCACTCTATCTGCTGTTTGCTACCACATTGTAATATCACAACCTATTTTTGTTGGCAATACTTCTATTTCAAGCCAAATGTGAAAAAATATGGTAATTACTTCAATATCAAGAGGTTTGTTGTTTTTTTCATTGAGGGGTATGGCAGGCTGTGATAATGATGGTTTTTTTAATATCCGAATCAATACTCTTTTCTTTCTTAAATGAAGAGAGTCAGCAGTTCTAAAAATGAAGATATTATTTGAATAAATCTTCAGGTTTATTTAAAAGCCATTGTTTGGAATTCTATGGTTTTTTAAATTTTGATGTTTAAATTTTGATGTTTTAGTACTACCTCTTCAAAGATGTGTATTGACATTCAGACAGATCTTGTGGACAGCATCTCCAAAAAAGGTTTTTTAGACTTACCTGTAGCTGAAGAGTATATAAGATCTGAGTATTTAAGGCAGAGTTGAATGAAGCCAGACAATGAAGTACCAGGAAACTCCAGAGTCTGATTCTGAATAACCCTTACTCACTTTTAGCAGCTTTATAAACCTCATCCAGTTTTGAGGAGTAAATGCTGTTCATCTTTATTCAGATGAATATTTCAAGACTATATTTGTTGTCCCTTGCGTGACTCTGAAACATGTTTATGCCCTTGCATTGCTATGGTTGTCAAGTGAATAGTAGCAAGCATTTACAGGTCTCTTGGTATTTGAATCTAGGAAGTAACATTACTGGGATTCTTGCAAGTCACCTGAATTTTGTCATTACTACATCTTTAAGAACACTTTCAAAATAAATATTATTGTTTGTTAGTTTCAGAACAAATTCATTGGATAATTTATTTAGGACTATATTCTTCTATCCAACAATTTAAGAACAAAAGCCTCCACTGTAGCTCAAATCATTCAAAATATTGGGTTTAGGTTGTACATTGTACATATGGAACCTGGCATGTAAAGCAGATGGTATGTAAAATTATGCATAGCATGTCTGGAGAGCCATACAATATCTAAATGCAGTGCAACAGAACAAGGAAAGAGTGTCACGTGCAATTTAAAATATCAATCACTGGACTGTGTCTAGTCTCAACTGTGCTTTGCTTTCACGTGTGTATGTATTTGTGTGTCTGTGAGTGTGTGTGTATGTGTTCAATTTTCTCTTATAGCAACCGGACATTTCCTTGATGATGTGATCTCCCTTAGAAAAGCATGCAGACTGAAATTATATGCTACTGGCTAAATGAAATAAAAAGATGGATGTAACAAGAAAAGCTAGCTTAGTTTGGTTTGGGTGCACAACACAAATGCATAGAAATTAAAAAAAAAAAAACAAAACTAAAATCAAGAACAGGAACTTCAATCTTTTAAGGCAAATGGCCAGACACCACTTGCTGCCAAGACTGTGTTTTTCTGTGTTATTTATGCTCTTGGTTTGCCCAACACAGCAATAGCACTTAACAGTACTTCTATCCTGTTGCATAAACACTGTGTTAGCTCCTCACTCTCTCTCACTCTCTCTCTCTCTCAAGTATTACAAGTATGTAATACCAATTTTTTTTTTCTGAACAAACAAGCATTACTGTGCATTGTTAACACAATCAGATGAAATGGTAATTGCAGAAAGATTCACATCAGCAAAACCCTTAAATAAATATTAGTCTTTAAGCATGTGCTGACCTCAAGGGGACCTAATCACATTTTGTTGAACAAAGATCCTTTCATGATCAATGATGCTGAAAGGTAATAATTCTCCCAAGTTTGTTGAAACATGTAAATCAGTGGTCATAAAATTTTGTCAACACTAGAAAACTTCAAATTTAACTTTCAGGGGAAAATCTTTAAATATTTCTGTTTTTTCTTTTAATGTTTTCTACACTTTAGAAGTACTGGAAGCAGTTAACTGTTTTAAAATGAGTTGCACAGCTGAACTATTTCAAATTTCCAGTCAAAATGAACTTTTGTAGATAAGATGTGAAGGATGATGTTTATAATGAAGGACTACTGCAAAGTAAACTTTACATATAATAAAGAAGTAACTCTGCACAAGGTAGAATTTAATAACCAATTCCGTAAGATCCAGTCCTTTTTCAAGGAGACAAATTGAAGGAATGTCTCCATGGTTAAACTGTTGAATATCCCCAGACAAAGGATTTTTAAGGTACCTGAGTTGATATACAACGTTTCATGCTACAAAATAAGTAAATAAATAAATAGGTAATTCCTGTACTTTTGTTCACTAACCCTCTTAGTCCTTATGCATTTTATTTTTTGCAATAGTGTTGCTTGAGAAAATACATCTCTGTGTCTGGGGGAACTAAAGGAACACATTTGTCCTCATACATTACAGAAGAGTGTCTAACAATTTATTTCCCTTTTGGAAATGAAAGAACTTTTATCCATTCAAATCACTGTAATACAATCTTGTATTATAATGGCTTGAACAATCTTGACTGCACACAGTTGCTGGAGTCTCCAAAGGACTGTCATAAATAAAGCTATTAGACTGTATTATAGCAGACACATATTCAGAATCTACCAAGGGATGACAGGATTTTACATTGCAGCAGAAAATGGTAAAAAATGTCTGTGAATTACCAAAAATTATTGGTAAAAGGACTTAATAAACTGATTTGCAATATGTATATATGTGCTATTTTTCTTTTAAAGTATGCAAATGCAACACTAATATTAATGAATTAATCCTACAGTAGAATTAAGTGAAAAATGAGATGACAAATAAGGGATTTGTTCTCTAGAACAAGTGTTTAAGCTTGCTCAGCAGCATGTAAACTTTCTGCACTAACTGATGGACATTCAACTTACATCAAAACCTCACTTTGCAACCTGACATTGCTGCTGTGACGACAGCCTTAGAAAACTGGCATCTCATGAGAGATAAGGCAGTTTACATCAATGGAAATGGATTTACACTGCATCCTGGATCCTTTGCAGACAGGTTTGTTTTTGCTTTTCCTCTTATGGTTATAGAAGGCATGATTTTGCCAGGTATGAAGACAAAAATGAGTTTGGCAAAACCCTGAATGAACTTAGAAACAAATTTGGAAATGGTGGAGACGTAGCAAGATGAAGTAAAAATATATATAAGGGTGTGTTATGTTGTTGGTTTGGTTTCTTTTCATGAGAGACAAAAGTGCACTCTTTTATGTAAGATCCCCAAGGCAGAAGTAAGACATTAAAAAAGTGCAACTGAGGTTAAAAATAAAATTACGAAAGTTGAGTTACCTAACATGTTCTGGCCATGGGAGAAGTAACTAAAGCTGACACGACAGGATGGGAACCTCAAAAGAAGACTAAAGCCAGAAAATAACCATTTCCCATGTTGGAAATCCAGATGGCCCTAACAGATTTTGTGTGCATTTGTATACACGTTTATCTGTGTGTATACATGTGCTTACATATATACTTTTTCTTTTAATATCTAGATCTGTAGAGTGCCCTACTTTGCTACTGACTGATTTCCTCATCCCAGCAGGGATTTGCTGGTTCTTCATTCTGTCTGACCATGAAGTTATAGAGAAAGATTTGATAACACCGTAAATAGCTGAGAGTGGTTAAATTGTTTCCTGAAGGTAAAACAGTAGAGTCCAATGGTTCTCCTGTAGAATTTTTTAAACCCAAGGCTATAAATAAGAGGCAATGCTGTCAAAGCAAAACAAACAAACAATCAACAAATAAACAAAAACACAACCAAACAAAAAACCCCCCAAAACCCCAACCAAACAAGCAACCAACAAAACAAAAACCCCAAAAAAGAAATCAAATCCTGAAAAAGGAGAAAAAAAAAAAATGAATCTTTACAGTGTGTGAAGTCATTGTTACATTTTGTCCCAAAAACATGAATCTGAAAGATATTTTGCCAGCTACAGACTAGTGTCACCTACAATCACGGTCAAGGTCTTCCTGTTTAGACTTGAAAAATCAACTACAGTCTTACACTGGAGAAATAAAAAATATTTTCTGTGAATATAATGTGGAGATTTTAGGAAAACTGGAGATGACAGTGGAGCAGAGGAGTATTTAATACAGCATTTTATTTGATGCAGTAAATAGATATGCCATTTCTTCAAATAAAATTTTGATGCTGAAAAGGCTGTTGAATGGATTGAGTGGAGCTAACTTTGGCATGATGTCAGAAGGAAGATCTGAGGAAAAATATTTTCGATAATTTGCTGCTGCATGTCCTCTTCTTTTAAGTGCCATGTAAGTATAAATAATGTCAGAAGTGGCAGCAAATCCTTCCTCTTTATAACTTCACATTCCTGCCTCTTGTAAAAGGATTAATCTCAAATCTAAAGTAAACCAGATTTGCAGCAGGAAAAAAGTCTGCCAATGTAGAATGTATCAGTATAGTCAAACAACATGTCTTTATGTGTCTTCTGGTGGAAAATTACATTCCTGAGTGGTGATACACAATCTGTATAAAATAGTCTATTATAATCTTTTTGGAAAATAATTCTGATAAAGAAAATATGACTGATAAGCTTTTTACCAACCATAGAGTTTCACTCAGACACAGAAAAGATTTTAAGAGAACTAGTGAAAAATTTGTCCTGGCATTAGAAGTTCTCAGTTTGCATATGAAAAAATTCTGGCTACCACTGACATTCCTAGCTACTCTTTCAGCATGTTGTATTTGGTGGTTTCTGCACTAAAAATGAAATTCACTTCCTTCAGGTATGGCAAAAAACATGGGCTTCAAAAAGTCAAACTGTGCAACTGCAGAAAATGGAACCCAGACTTTCACTCCAATGTGCTTAAAAACGTTGCTTTCCCTGCAGTTCCTTCAGGACTGCTCCCTGGCTGCTAGTGAGGCAGATTTAGGTGAGTGTGAAGCCACAGCTCTTTCCCCCCTCATATATCAGACCTGCAGTGTTGTAACTGCCCTTGCTTCCCTCCTGGTGGCAAACAAAGGGACTATTTATGGTGCAGATGCCTCAGAGAGGTTTTTGTATACCTCCACCTTACACAATTTAACAGCAAGAAACAACAAAGGATGAATTTCATGACAGAACCTTTACTTGTGAGCATTTTCCTTGAACAGAAATTATTTTCTTTAACAAAAAAGGATTGAAAAGGTTTATCTGTCACTGAGATTTGTCATCTTCCTTCTTCTGTAACAAAGCAAACTAGAAAATTTTGCTTTGTTTGTTTCAGAAAGAAAGAGTATGCAAGTTTTTTTAATGATAGCAGGAAATTTTTTGTACTTTCCACTACTCTTTTTTGTGGAAGCAAGAAAGTATTTAAATGAGAAAAAGAGGAGAAAGATGAGAAAAGGATAAAAATATTTTCTAAACTTTCAAGTAATTTCTCTTTTATACAAAGGAAATATATCTGAATAATGTTTCTTTGTCATTCATCACCTTGAAAGAATCTGAATTAAATTTTAAAAATCAATTTTTCAAATGTCAATTCAGAATGGATCAAAACTTTTTATCACAAAAGTCTTATCTTGGAAGATATTTCAATCAGGTCTAAAGGAAAACTTGAAACTGGTTCAAATTTCTTTGAAATTTAGGTTTTTCTGACATATAATTTAATTTAAAATTAAGTTATCTGTAGAGAAGACATATTTTCATACATTTTCTGTGATTTGTGATAATATATTAATTGAAAGGTATATTTTTTATTTTTCTTAATCTATGAGGTGATTTTCTTGTGAAGAAAAAAAAACAACAAAAAAGGCCCCAAAATGTTGACATGAGGTTCTTGATCTGTCCCTAATAAAAATATTTTCCTTCTAAGATTTTGAAGATTTTAAACTTACTTTTTCAACTTCAGGAAAAAACATTTGACAAGCTCCAAACATTTTCCCTGATGAGGGGAATAATCCCTGCCCCTTTCTGAGCAGACACAGCATTGCGTAGATCATGGTTTTAGGCTAGTGAAAATAGAAGTATTAGGAAGGTAACCGAGTGATTTCTTTGAAAAGTACTTACTTAGTGGATATTGATTGTTTTACTCCTGAATACAGCTCATACATTGGGGAAGACTTTAGGTGAGAAGAGAAAGAGCAAAGGAAATGTCTCTTTGCCATAACTAAAGACAGCAGTGAGCGGGAAATTGTGTCTTGTTTAAAACTTTGAGAAGAAAATGCCTTACAGCTGAACAATATATAGGCTCAGGATGTATGTTGAAAACGCGGGTAAAAGCTTGGTGCGCAGCTGGGAGGAAATCTACTTTTACTTAGCGCAGTGTTTGAGTACCTTAAGCTGCACGTGTGTTGTTTATGTGAGCTGACACGTGTCAGTAAGAGGCACTCAGGGGTGAGCCAGCTGCCTCCAGACTCGGCTGTGTATCAGCACCAGTGCACTGGGTCAATATGGAAAGCACAGCATGGAGAGGCAGCGCAAATCCCCGGCACGCCGGTAGGCAGAAGCTGGCCACTCACGTCTGTTTATCCCCCAGGGACACAAGAGAACAGATTTGTCAGGGTTTGTCTCTTTTATTCCAGTAATTATGAGAGATTAATTGGGAATGTTTACTGTTGGGAGACTAATTGGGAATGTTTGTTGTTTACGTGTTTGTTTGAGTTTTTTCTATTACAGCTGCATTTCTGCTCCTTGCCTGTAATTTTTATGAATAGATTGAATGATGCAAGGCCTCCCTGTAGCCTGGAGGCCAGCTAAGCATGGCCACTTCCATATGGTTAAGCTCCCTTAGCCTCCCAAGCACAGGCTGCATCTAGCCTACCTCTTGGGAAAAGCCCCAAAGCTGAGCTAGTGCTCTAGCTGTGCCCAGGAAACCCTTGGGAGACAGCTGGTCAAGTAGCCAAGATCAAAAGAGTGTCAAGGCCTGCCCTGACATTTTATATTCTAGGAAAAAAAATAGTTCCAGGGCATGAATTCATGCCCCACTATTATTTCACTCATTTCCATAGATGTAATCTTAGTATTATTTAGGTCAGTGTGACTCCAAACACATAGATGCTATTTATTCACTTTACTTGTTAGGAATGAACTCAGTTGATTTAAGTGGTGCTACTACAGCACAGCATGATATTTTTACAAACAGTGTAACAGGAGCTTAATATTTGTTTGTAACCAGTCATTAACTGTGGAATAAGTAATAATATTCTGAAAACAGGGGAAGATTTTAATGTGGTAAAATGTTTTAGAAAAGGGTGGTTACACTTCTGCATACTTTTCTGTATTTCTTATCTAATGCTGGGGCCATTTTATCCAGAAATTGTTGTTATAGGAAAGCTATTATATATTTACAGTGCATTTGTTTTCAGAAATTCATGTAATGTTGAAAAATCAAGTTTTTTAGAGGTCCAAAAAAGTGAGGATACTAGCATTTCTTTTAAAAGATGCATTACTAATTTTTGCCAAGAAGGCAAACAGACACAAAAGTCCTTATTTGATATCTATCAGTATTCTGTGTGTCAAAAAATCAAAAATAGGGATAAACCTTTTAGGGTGGGGTCTCAGAAGTCAAACTCCATTAAGATTTAAAATATATATCTCTTAGCTAGCTGGAAATTATGCTTACACAGGATATTTGGATACAGTTTTAACATATAGTTGAATGACAGTGGGTCAATTACATAAGAAATATTTAATTTATTTGGGGGGAAAAAGACATTTAATTTATAGTAAATCATTAAAAAAAATTATTTCTTGATATTTAACATCACTGTGCGTCTTTTGCATCATCTATAAGTCATCTTTTCTAATCTTTCTTCACCTTTTATTGGTGAAATTTTGCAAAGTTTTATTATTCTTTCACTGGTACAGGATAGCACAGCTTCAAAAACAGTGAATATCAGTATGGGTGTGGATACATTGAAATGCTGCCTAGAAGAGACTCTACTTCTCGGCATAGTCCTACAATATGAGTTTTGTGGTTCATGAGTTGCATATGTAAATTACAGTGCTCTTGGGGGAAAGTTACCTATCAGAGAGCTAATAATTTCCTATCAATGGTAAAATAATTGCCTCCAAATGCTGTGACCCCAGGTGTGTGGTAAGGCTGAATCTCAGGGGGAAGGTCCTGAGGTCCCAGTGCCTTCTCTGGACATTACTTCCAGTTGGGGTTTCAGCAAGCTGCATTTAATACCTCTGGAGGTTTCAAATTAGGAGGAAGAAAAAAACCATTTTAACCATTTCTTTACCGAAGTGATGCTTTTGGTGGCGTTTCAAGGAGTCTGATTTAATTATTGCATAAGCACATATATAATGAACTTGATGTACCCAACTTAAAAAAAAACCTGTGTCTGAATCTGATAAACAGGCAATAGTCAAATACCAGTTTCATTATTCAGTAGGAGCTATTAGGCTTGACCAACCAGGAAGTGAAGAATTTTTCTTAGAAAATTGAAACTTAATGAAGCATACCAGGATTTCTAGCTTAGCTTAGTTTGGAAGTTGAGATGATATATAAGTCACTTACTTTGTTTAGTGAAATCACTGAGTTCCCTAAAATTCTTCATGCTTGGAAAATTATGTGTATCTTGCAACTCCATAAATATATTTAGAAACAGTAGGGTAGGAGCAGATATTGAAAGATCCCTTGAAAAAATTCGAGAAAAGTTCTGTATGATATTCACGATATACATCTGCATATTGATTTCTGATTTATCCTTTAATATATATTGTACACACTATCACCTAAATAGAAATGATTTTTTTCTCTTGGTATGGCATATAATGATTAAGGAGATCTGAGAGTGTTCTAAAAAATTTAAGTTATTTATCACTGATACTTTAAAAGGAATAGTTAAGTAAGTAGATCTAAAGCAGGCCTGGAGCTTCTTTGGTGTGTGTCTGAAGCATGTCTACTAACTACAACTGTAATTCATGATCTAAAGCCCATCCTGCTCCTTGCATCCTGCTGCAATGCCTCTGGTGCCTCTGCCTTTATCTCTTCCTTCCCTTCAGTCTGGTCTTCAGGGATGATAGCTCTCAGTTGATGAATACAACTCACGCAGTCCAGAAAAAGAGGGATTCATACTAAGCAGTTGCTAATGGGTAGTGAACTAGTAGCCAGCCTCAAATGTGGGTCAGACAAAGAATTTACCACAAGTCTGAGATTTCTTGAGGGGCCTTTCTTTCAAAGATGAAGCTTTTTCCTCCAGCTTGTTCCCTGTAAAAAGCTTCAAATTAAGAACCAGGCTTGCAAATCACTTTGCAGATAGCTTCAATATCAAAACATTGTATTTTTCTGCAACAAATTGTCTGTTAAATATTTCAGTCCATTTGACAAAGGTGCTTTGAACAGATGTTAGGCTGAAACATTCAGGGAGAAAGATCATGACACATTTGGTGACAATGTGGTACTGGTGCCAATAGCTTCCTATAAGCTGTGAAAAAAACAGATGTTACTCTGGCCAAAATTGTGCCTTCCTCTTGACTGCTTTCAGCAGGGTGCAGGCCTGACTCTGACCCCCACTCCCTGAACTAACCTTGAAGCTGCTGTTACAGTGATGGAGACCTCTCAATTAGCCTGATCCTGCAACTGTTTGACACATGCTACAGCAAAATTGTCCTTGCCTGACTGTGGCAGCTGCTGCCTCCAAAGTGATACTGTCTGCTTATAACTCAAAGTATAACTCTGTCATACATACACTTAGTGCAGAATGGCTCTTAAAAGGCATTTTAATCTGCTGGCATTTTAGTTCGTAGGCCTCGGGGGTCAGGTTGAAAAATTACACTAATGCTGAACTTACTCTGATATTCTGGGCAGCCTTCTGAATTTTAAATAACTACCCTCAGAAGGCT
Organism: Polioptila caerulea; assembly: GCA_013397295.1. Lineage (NCBI taxonomy): Eukaryota > Metazoa > Chordata > Aves > Passeriformes > Certhiidae > Polioptila > Polioptila caerulea. Next base: position 2,377,841 of record VYXF01005264.1, on the reverse strand, counting down.
ACCCTTTTCAAAAATTATCTTGAAGACTGCACACAGAATTTTAAGCTCAGTTCAGTTGCCACACTGATATGCAGACTAAATTTTATAAAAATGTAGGGTAAGAATCTCTGAATTGATGGATACCAGCAGTTATTTTAGTTTTCATTATCAGAGTATCTGTTCCTACAGTGCTAACAATATAAGTTCTGTGTTACAGTAATTGTTAATATTTGCATCTGAATTAACTGTTCTGCATTGCTGGTTTTGTCGCTGGCTGCCTATTCAAATATGTAGGATTATTTTGAAACCTACATAGGAACTGATTCTTTTATAGTCTGGAAATCGGCAAGGGGAAAGATACAGGTCTATTTTTCCAACCAATGACTCTTCTTAAACCATTCCCTTACATGTATATACAGAAAAGATAAGATTACCACCTCTTTGCCTTTGGAAATACTTATGCAAGTTGCTTATTGCTTGAAGCATTTGTTGCTTCTCTCAGTGATCTACTCAGATTGTTACTGACTCTTATCATATGTCCCAGCCTGTGTTTTACAGCTTCTTCTTCTGCCATGGCCTCTTCTATTGCAAAATTTATGAGCTGAGCTTGTCCAGCTCCACCCATTGGGCTCCTCTTCTGGTCCTCTACCACCTATCTCCTCTGATCTGACCCTGCCCTCAGACTTTACAGAGTGCAGATTGCAGTGGGCATCCAGCCATGGAATGGGACCAGATTTTGGGCACAAAATAAACCCCACTGCTTCCAGGCAGGGACTGAAACCCGTTAGCCATCTGTTCTGCCTGATTGTTAGGGATAAGGGCTACCCAGAGGTAGATTTTCACAAGGCCTTGTGTTGGGGTACCTTTCTGATTTATCTAAACCCTCTCTTGTTCACAGACTTAAAGACAAGCTAAGTATTCTATATTCTCTGGATTGAAATCAGATTTTGAAAACCTGTAAACTCTTCCCATTTCACATCACATCTTCTTACTCAGCTTGACTGGAGCTGTTCTCCTTTGGGAGGAAGCCTTTCTGAGCCAGAGGGAAAGGAAGGATGAGCTCAATATATTCCTTGTTCTACCAGCTGCCACCAAACATATTCATCTTCCCTCCAAGGAACTATGAGTCCAGTTCCATTCACACTGTGCACCCTGATGAGACAGAGTGACATCTTCCATGATAGGTGATGAGGCTGTAGTTCCAACCTCAGGGGATTTTTTTAGGATTTTTTTTTTTTTTTTGTCACATCTAATGAAGAATGCCAAAGGAGATGTGTTTCACTGTTGTACTTTCAGGAACAGAATGAAATAAAAAGCTTAGGATGGCAGCTACAGTGAACTCTTGCAGCATGCTCTATACCTGGATTGTGAGGAAAAGTAATTCTTTGGCTGCTCAAATAAGTCACAGTCTTTTCTGAGTGCTCCAGCAAGCTCTAGAAAGAAGATTTAACAGCTTCTCATCTACACTGTGTTGGAAAAGGCTTGTTCACTCTGCCATGTGTCCAGTCTTTTGCTTGTTAGCAAAGAGTTTCTAGAATGCTTCTTCAGCTCCTTTTAAGATTGTGTATCTTATTTTTAGATTGACAGCAAACTGTGCCTGGCAGTGACATCTGCAAGCTATTCTTTCTGGGGCTGAATGGTGGCTTTTGTGTTAGATGTGTGATGCATAAACATACCAGTTCTGCTCTTTGAGTAGAAGGAGGGCACAGTTTGCTTCAGAGGGTTTATTTTATCCTTGTCCTAGTCTAACATCATTGCCTCCATATGAACTGGGTAACTCTGATTTTTAGTTGAGGCAGACAATGGTTCTGAATCTGCACTGAAGCTTTTAGGTATAGATACATCCCAAATAATACAAATAAGAAAGTAATGATAATGCTTCATATTATTTACAAAAACAATCAGGAGGAAATAAACTGTTGCTTGAATAAACAAATTGTTCTGTTAACATCTATAAGCATACAATTGTATAGAAGATGTAAAGATATATCACAAAATCCCTCTTTTGATGATTTGAAAGACTCCTCTTTCAAGTTTTGGTTGGGGTCCTTAGGAGGACAGAGCTCTGCTGTGAAAATATTCGGCTTGATCAGTAATTTGTTTTCTCATTTTGGGAAAAACTTTGCTGAAAAATTAAAAAAAACCATCAAAATATAATTTCACCGCCCTTCGCTTCCTATTGGGAAAGTTACCAATCCAGTTACCCTCCTTTTTGTAAACTGTAATTATGATTTTTATCCAGCTGATACAGGTCTTGAATAAAGAAATACTGTATTACTTGCTTTCATAATGCTACTGAACCATGTCAGTTTTTCATTTATATGAGGAATGACCTATGCTTTCTTATCCTTTCCTCTCTCCCAGAATTTGACACAGAACTTCAATGTCACAGGAAGAAAATAATATCTATGCAAAAATAATTTACTTCACCATATATCATTCTTAGCAGCATCACACTTTCACCTTTTTCAAAATTAGAAGACAAATTAATAAATTGGTGTTTGTTCCAATCATAATGGAAAACTGTGACAACTTAAACAGGCTCATGCCCTCCCTGTAATTGAAATTTGCAAATATTAATGAGATTATACCAGTGTTCTGTCAATAAATATTATCAACTGAGTTCATTTGTGTGGAGGTCTTGGGATTTCTGCAGAATGATTTTGCATTGTCACACTAAAGGTTTCATATTAAACCTAACAGATCATGACTACCTTTTTTAATTAACTCAAGTCCTCTCAAACTTTATATAACATGTCAAGTGGTATAAAGTATACAGCTCTTGTACATGTGTGCAGACAGAAGGAATGCACACTGATGTGGCTGTCACTTATGAAGAGTTACAACTATTTGGCGAGGTGCAGTTGCATCCCTAGCTGAAAGTAACCAAGTGACAGATAATCCAAATCTCAGGTGTAACTTGTTCCTGAATGAATATATATCTCTCCTGGCCAAAAAACATCCAGTGCTGTCTCTGGGAGACATAGCTCTAAGCTCCTACCTCATTCTTAGGTGGCAGCTTTGCAATAAAAAGTGACCCTGTAGTTAACAAACTCCTTAGTTACTTGTAGGGAAGAGCTGCTGGGAGAAGCTGAATCTTTTCGCACAGGGCCTGACACAGCCAAAGCTGAAAGCATGTACATACACAGAGAGCAGGAACAGAACCTCTTGGTGTCACCTGCCATACAAACATCACCACGGGGCAAGTTCTAACTACCTGAGATATGTTTAATAGCACTGAGGAGTCAAAACGTGGTTTTCAAGGGGATATAATTTCTGCAAATGTCCCTGAACAGAAATTTCCAGGATCAGCCTACCTGGAAATGTCAAGGAAAACAGTTTCTCTTTTTGTCTTTGAGGAAAACTACACAATCATGTAAATCATTACAAAGCAAAATACTTTAACATTTTTAATGCCTGTGAAAACTGAAAACCTAGAGCTGAAAAACTGAAAAAGATACATCCAAAATTGTCATACGAGTACATTTTTTCTTAAAATGCATTTGTTCGTTCCAGGGACATTTGACTGAGCTACAGCTTTTCAAAAAGCATGTAATGAAAAGATTTTTTTTCAAAATTTATTTATAAATGTAGCTCGCTCTCTATTTTTTGTAATTGTTTGGAATATCCTGAGCATTCAAAGGAATGAAAGAGATCACTTATCCTCTGTATTTGGCATGAAGGGTGTCCTAATGCACATTTCAGCTTTTCATTGCAGAAGAATGCTATCCTGTGGATTGCTTACAGAAAATGGGAGAGGCTATATCTGACACAGGCAGTCAAGTGACATTATGTAGTACACAGTCAGCATATTTCAAACTAAGAAATCCTTTTTTCTCTTGTTACCTTCAAGTTTTCCTTGAAAACGTTGCCAGATAACTGTGGAAAAATCCTACCAAATGTACAACTAGTGAGAGAAAACTTAAACTGTCATTGTACAAAATTGTAAACTAAATAAATATAATTTATTGCAAGTATTGTCTCCCAATTTTCTGCGTTTTGAAAAAGGTCAGACTGAATTATCATATTTTTCCTCCTGACCTTATAATCTGTGTCAGCACATTTTATTTTTTATTGGAACCTGGCACAGCATTTATCTGGTGATTTTCTGAAGGTTCTACCTTTTATTTTTAAATAAAAGCAGAAAATCAAGGTGGGGGTGAGGGCAAGGTGGAAGGGAGAAACATAAATCTCTAGCTATGACCATGACAAAGAAAAGTTAAAAAAAAAATCTCAAAAAGTTAAAATTTTGCCTTTTTTTTTTCTTTTTTAAGAGAAAATAACTGGCACTTGAATTTTACTATTTGATATAGTCTAATTTTAGGTGTGAATAGTTGTATTACAAGCTCTTGGTATCTACACTGGGCCTGAGTTTGCCTTTGTGCTGTGCAAGGATTCTCAGTCCATTACTGCCTGAACCCTCCCACAAAACTAAGCCACCCCCTTTTTTTTTTTCAGTTAATGAAGAAAAGACTTCTATGCTGTAGGAGACTTTCTGAAAAAATATGACTTGAAGATAATTTAAATAAGGAAAGATTCCAAAAATAATCACCATCCCATCATTCAAATACTTTTCCTAATGATAGAAATTCATAAAATCATGGCGTGACTTTCAGTATCATCTCTGAATTCCTTTCACATCCAGGATATTTCCCTAGCACAATAATGTAATTTCCCAAAACTGTATCTATGACTCCACAGTATGTGAGCTAAGAAACTAATGCTAGAAAAATAATCTTTGTTGCATGAATTTCAGAGAAATATATTGTTAATTAATAAAATATATCAAAAAGTTATTGCAGAAACCATTACAGTTGATTTATCTGCCATATTCCAGAACCTCTTTTTTTTTTGTAAATTTTATATTTTAGTTTAATTATTCTACAGATTACCAAACCCTATCACAGTGTTCACTGTAGGATATGAACAGAGCGAAGGGTGAAGCTCTCCGAACTGTACGTGCACAAGTCACTTTACATTGTGAAGTTATAAAAATACCTCTTTTTTTTTTTTTCCCATTGGTCATATATTCAGAATATTATCACATATGTGATTTCATAGGAGCATATCCATTGGCTGTACCAATGTGAACATTCTTACACAAGACTAAGTGCTTAGTCTCATATTTCAGTCTTTTCCTTTCTTTACATATATAAACCTGATCATACACAGACATATATTATAGTTCAGCAGACATAGAATTTTCAAAATATATTTAACTGTTGCTAATTAAATATTTCATATTTAATATTAGTTTACATATACATATATATATGCATGTATAATTATTGGTTGATTGATTGCTATACTTCTCTTTAGGCATTTCCAGTGTATAAATGGGAATAAAATTTCTTACACTTATGTATCAATAACATTTTTTATGTTCCTTTAGATTGCACATTTGAGCAAATAAGGCTTTCCTCTAGCTGAGTTACTGAATTTACCTTCCTTTTATATATCTGGGCATTTTCTTTTTTTAAAATATGGTGTTTACAACTATTTATAAGCAGACTAAAGATACGGGACTGAAAATGTTCAAATATTCAGTAAAAAAGAACACTACTAGTAGGATAGAGATGTCTGTACTAGAAATAGCCAACATCCCCTGTAATATTTTAATATGATTGAAACCACAGGCTTCTCTTTGATAAGACAGACTCTCTTTCATAAAACATTTTCATCTATTAACTCACACATCTGACAGTTGAATATGTGACCAATAACTGAAACAAATTAATTTTACTGCAAATTATCCATAATTAAATTAAATTTTAATGATTTCCAAAATAAGGAATTTGCTTTTCAGGATATTCATTCAGAACATGAGCTTTAAAAACTATTTGAAAAGAAAACAAGGGGAAATCTCCCCAGGCTTTACTTTATCCACCCTAAGGACTCTTCAGGTATTTCCTGCATCTAAAATAAGAGAACAAGCTGTTTACCTTTCTATTATAGTGAGTATTCCACAGTATTTGCTTGTTACAGTGTGGGTAAAAAACAGACTGCTGCAGATCTCATTCCCGGAGAGATAAGAGGAGCATGGTCCCATTATCAGACTACTGCTCTCTCTAAACACAGAACCTCTGCCATGCTTTTGGAAGACCTGGAGATCTAAAGATTTGATCTATCATATAAACAGTTAATTGCAGCTTCTGCAGCATCCTTGACAGTAATTCCATACAGAAGTAAAAGTGAAGTCTAGGACAAGATGTATAAGCTACTTAAGTTTTTGGGGTGACCTGAGCATTTGTGGTCAGGTTGGAAGACCTGCGGTGGACACCCTTCTCAGTGGCATTAATGTGAACACATATAGTCAAGGAAAAGTGTGGAAGGGCACTGAGGATGCCAGAAAAAGGGCAGAGTGTAAATTCAAAGGAATAGTAGTGTTTTGTTTTATTTAAAATACCTTGTATGGCTGGCTGGACCTGTATGTCCCAATTAAGTGTAATTTACCAAGCAGAATTTGGGTCGGGATTGAAAGTGAGACGCAGGAAAAGAAACCAGATCTGCAATCTGCTGGAAAAGAAACCAGATCTGCAATCTGCTGGTGATAGCAGCAGCATTTTTGCTACTTTCTCAGGAGAACCTGTGGCATAACAGGGAGGGAGTTTTAATGTGTAACCAACAAGTGAACTGAGCTCGAGACTGTAATATCCCCTACAAATAAGCTAACTCTGATGATGGGCCCCTCTCTGAACATTGTCCCTGGTGTCTGTATCTGAGATAGGTCCCACCTGGGGTGAAAACATCGGCAAACATCAGGGTCTCTGTGGTGACGATTCTCCTGTATCTGATCTGGTGTGTGACATGAGCTGGGCTCCCAGCATGACTGCAGTGTAGGAAACCCTTTGAGACGCTCAGGTAGGATGAATTTTCAACAGCTGCCTTGGTAGCTAATTAGTCCTATGCAGGCTTTGATATTTAGTTTAGTCAGTACATGATGAAAAGCCTTATTTACATATTTTCCAAATGTTTCCTGTTTTTCTATCATCCTAGTGTTTCTGAAAGTGTAATATAATGCCAAGGTTTCGCAGAGTAAAAGTTTGTTTGAACCAGTACTGTCTAAAGGACTCCAATTTTATACTATTAAGACTCAAACCAGATGACTTCTAATTTTTAATTTTTTAACTTTATTACATTTTCATCTTACTCTTTCATGAGTTTTCTTTCCTGGAAGGAATTCAGAGAAGTCCAGTGCAATAGTAGAAGAAATAAAAGCACATCATCCTAATAGAAACAATTTTTTCTTTCACTTGATATTGAATGAGATATCCTGCTTTTGTTTAAAAAAAAAGAAAATAAAAAAAAGAAGAAAACAGGATATAAAAGGTCTAGGAAACTTAATATGTTTCTTATTCTTTTGGTGTCATTTATACTAGATTGTTAATCTGATTGCAGCCTCAGAAAAAGGTCATGACAGCCAAGAGCACAGTTGTGTCCTTCCTTGCTTTACAAACTTTTGTACTTAAATTTCCTTTGCATATTTATAACCCTTCTGCAATTGTACACAAGTAACTGATATTTCTGCTAAATCTTGGCAGTAGATAAATTTGCATAGTGAGTTGGTACTTGAATTTGTGAAGGAAAAAATAAGAAGCAGGAAAGGACAGGAAATTGCTTTTGTGATGTGTTAAAGTACTCTAAAATGATCCAAAACCAAACCATTCCCACAAAGTGTAGCTTTCTTACAGTCAGCTACACACTGTGTTACTTGACATGTCAGTGGACTGTAATTTACCACAGAAGTGTAACCTGTCATGCATTAACAAATAAGAATTCATAAAATATACTTTCCTTCCTTTTCTGATTTTCTTCACTGTCTATAAAAATGCTACGTTTCTTTGTTTCGTGTACAGAATATGCATACAGGGCTGATGTTTATGTCACTGGAAAGGAACTAAATCCCTGCTTGTCCCTCCAGATGAATGCTGCATCTCTTCTGCACGGTTCATAATGTCATATGCCACTGCTCCTATGACTGACTGCAGCCTGCAAAGTGACTGTCACCATTATGTTGTTGACATGCTTACTCTGTCTGGCATGGGAAGTGTGCACTAGCTGCATTTAAGGTAGGGAAGCTGATAATTTTTTCAGCTCAGAAGATAGTGGGGAACGATCTCTTCCTGACCAATTATTGAGGGCAGATATAACTGCAGGGCAGCACAGGTCACCCAGCCCTACAGCGTGGAATAACTTATCTCCTCAACTACCAGCAGCACATCTTCAGAGGGTGACAGCAGAAACTCACCTGCCGTGGGTCTGTAGCAGGCCAGAATAGCCCATTTCCATGGAGCTGTTAGCTGCTTCTGGGCAGGAATGGCTGTGTTTGCTTGTCTGCCCTAGGAAATCCCAAACACCTCTTTTCTCTTTAGCTGCCAAGTGCTCCCCACCTGTAAGATGATGGTGTGATGGGAAATGCCTGGTGTTGCACTACAGAGCCTGGAAGCAGGTTTGTCCTGCACTCATCCAGGCACTCCTGCTCCCACTTGTGTCCAAACTGCAGAGTGGGTGCCCTTGGGGGATGGGGGACATTCCTATCTCAGTGATGGGATGTGCACCAGATGAGAAAGGCAAGAGAGCTACTTGGCCAGAGAATCTCTAGGATTTTCCAAGTTTATGTTTGAGTTTGTTAGCCTGGAGTGGCTAATTTCTTATTAACTAGTTTCTTCATTTTATGATGTCTATAGTAAAGCATAATTCCCCAATAAACACATTAGTTGACCTTAAATGCCTAAATACCTATTTTAATAATTTCATTTGTCTATGCATCTTCTTAGAAACAGGCAGAAGGGTTTTTTAGACATTAAGTATTAATTTTGCAATTCACATATAACTTTCCATAATCATGTAAATGTAAGTTCTAATTAGCAGTGTAGAAATCAAATTATTCTGTTTATCCATGACATACCATTAAATTTGATATTTTAACCATGATGAGCTATAATTAGATGAAATATAATTAGATTAAAATAATGTCCTGAACATTTGGTATAAAAAGAAAAATATATAGCTGTGTACATATGCACCATTATGATAAATTTATTACCAAAAACCAAAAGCTAGTTTGTTCTAAGTTGGTTTTGTGGTCTTTTTCAGAACATGGCAGGAGTAATTTAAAAGTGTTCTCAGTTTTATCCACATTATACATAATGAAACTGTCAAATTGAATCATTAGTATACTAATTTTGGCTCTCTTAATAATCCTTTTTGTATTGTATATTCTTACACAATCTTACAATGATGAGGAATGTATATAATTGTTGGGTGCACTAACAGCTTGTCTATATAAAAGGAGAACAATTTTTAAAATAACCACTGCTTTCAGATGTGGAGTTTGAGAAACCTTATTTAGTCATCCAAAACAAGAAGAAATTGAAATCAAGGATCATAATATCAAACCAGTCACCCACCTTTTTACCTAGCTGTAAAGTAAGTAAGTGAGCAGTCCTATAACAAATGGCAAACTCTTAAAATTACTAGGAAGGTTTTGAAACCAAAACCTCAAGGGTTAAGAAACATCACAACCAGCACTTTGCTTTCAACTCTCTTATAAGGGATGCATTATGATTCAGACTTCAATAACATGAGTGTACAGTGGTTTTTCTGAAGGAATCTTGACTCATCTGATATGATGATTAGAATGGGCTCTCTAGTTAGCAGTGCTTCAATTATATTTTTTTTCTTTTTATTGTTTACTGAGTAAGCTCGTACCTTGTTCACACTGTTATGTTTCTATCTTATTTTGAAGAGAGAAATCCTGACTTTCTCATTGTTTTTTGTAGTGTTCACAGTTGAGATTTGCAAAAGTCACTACTGTAATTATTAATTTTCATATATCCTGAAGAGTAAACAGGTTATCATTAGTACATTTTTGCAGTTCAAAATTGAAGTTCAACTAAATGTTAGGAAATTAACTCATTTTTGCTGTTCAGCTTGAAATTCTACTACAAAGGTATGAAGACCTCAAAAAGAAAATGAAAGAACAAGGTGGAGAAGAGGCCTGGTTTCTTTCATATACATAAAAAATCCCCTGAAGGAACATTCCAGCTCTACAAATGTTCATTTCCAGAATATTATTCATTCAAGCAAATTTCTCACTTTTAAAACCAGAACCAAAGAACAGATTTTCTTAAAAAAAAAACATCCCCCAAATGAAAAAATATTGAGAGCTCCACTTTATGAAATATGGCACTCTGGGATGGGAGGAGTTTGTGTGTGTGTGTGTGTTAGGAGAGTGCAATGATACCTCTCCAATTTGTGAGGAAGCAACGAACCCAGGAAATACATGAGAACAGATGGGACCATGGTTGGGTGATATGCTAACACTACTAGAGTGGTGGTCTAACTTTTTTAATATAGATTGGCTCATTTGTTATATTTTTTCACTTTTTAACGCAGTTCTATATGTCCATAAAAATACTAACAAATAACAGATGTAGAGGTCTATTTAAGAGCTATATTGAACATCTGTTATCACTTCAAAATGCTTGGAATTAAAATTGCAGCCTTTTTTTCTCTGCATTTGAATGGCATATTCCATCAATAAGCTGCATGTATGTAATGCATGTTTGCAATAATTATTTGTGATTTCCTTCTTTCCACATATCTCATATTAGAAATAGCTTCTGTATAGGGCTTTCCCCCACCAGATGTTCTTTGTTTGAAAAGAGCCTTTTGTTTTATTAAATACAATATCAAATTCCAATTATTAGTCAATTTGGATGCAATTAACGAATTTTTTAAAAATCCAATATCTTTGGGTACAATTGTTTCTAGTAGTTCATCTTCATGGTTTGGTTTGGTTTAGTTGCCCACCACTATCCCCAAAAGGAACTGATGAAACTAAGCCCTGGTGTGATGCTTTGTTTTGTATTCACTTGGACCTTCTTTTACAAGATCCTCAGCTTCTAGTGTCATAGGAAAAATACGCTTTGCTACTTTTTGTAAGAGCAAGGATGTTAAACTCTCAGATCTTGGATATGTTCCAGTTTGACTAATTAATATTCTGCATGGTTTCTCTAAAATTTCAAATTAAAAGATTGGGTTTTAATTTAGACTAGTAGATAATAGAGTGTCATATATATTGCCCTGCAGAAAAGGCAGCATTTCTTACTGCCATTCAGTATCACAAAACCTCATGAACTCTGTGGAAAAATAATTGTGGAAATGTTAGTGTGTTCCAAGAAACTAGGTTTATCTATCCAGAGCAGTGCTTACCTGTTGCAGGACATCAAATCTTTGATTGTAAATTCTAATTAATGTAAAAAACCCAAGTTTTAAATGAGTCATGTGTGGTACATATGGTACAGTAACATGACAATGTTATCTCATAAAGATGAACCAAAATGGATTTGAAGATTCCTGTGACCTTACTGACCCCTAGGAGGACAGAAGTAATCAGAGTCCTTGGGAACAGATGTGCCCAGGGTTGTTAAGTGGTGCTCTTGTCTTGGGGGGAGATGGGGTGATGCACACACTTGCCTTTCTACTGAATGTCACAGCTGGCCTGGGCAGATCAGAGCATCTGGTGCTCCCCCTGAAATGCTGCTCTACAGTCCCCTTACCACAAGCTCTGTGTTTTGCTTGATTCCCACACCTGTCACTTGCATAATAGAACTGAGAACGACCCCAGTGCAATACAGAAACTAAATTATGCAATCTGTAACAGCAAATTTACAGTTTCAAGATCCAACCATATAATTGTATAAATAGAGATGGAACTAAAAATACAGTAATGCAGCTGTGTTTCATCTTGTATTTTAGGAGACAACAAAGGATGAGTATGCCCTTAATGAATCAGCTCTCTCTTTTCCCGCTCTCTTTTATCTTTCAACTATAAGTACTCAGTAATCACACTGTGAAAGATGTTGAAGATCAATGTTATATTTTATTATATTCAAAGTTGTTGGGTCTTTTCCACTGGTAGGAGTAGGATGAAGAAAATAGTGGAAGGACTCAAGGATTTGCATCCAAGGTGGATACCCTGAGAGAAGGTGGTTTTGATACATCTCAGGATTGTAAAATGCTAACCAGGACAACCTGCAGTTGTACCATGTGTTTCTGAATCGCCTAGTAACCCACATTAAGGTAACTAGGATCAAATTGAAGTCAGATACTTAGGAGTACTGACTTCTGAATTTGGGATAGACTTTGCCTGGGGTATTTCAGATGCTCTCTTTAGGACATCTGGTTCCTCTGTCTTATTGTGTTCCATGCTTCAGAGAGGTTACTGTTACTTTCCTTGTCACACTTGAGCCAGAATGATCAATCATCCTGGATACATGTAAAAAATATTCCTGGCGACTTGGGCTGCCGACCTATTGGCACCTGAATTTTCAGAGCTTTTGATACACTCGTTTTGTCTGAGCTTCTCTCCAAATGGCAAGGGCTAGTCTTAAATCAAAATCACATAATCCTGGGGAGTGCTTCACCTGCTTTAGCACAACTACATGGCTTGGTCCTTGTCTGTCACCTCCCCTTCAAAAAACACTGAGAAGACACTGATTTGGAGAGTGAATCTTACAGTGAGAAAGAGTTTGAAGACAGTCTTGTAAGAAAAAAGGGTAAGATAAGAAAGGCAGGAGGCCATTATATGTCTGGGTAGCACAGCTTATCATGAGCCAGTTTCTTCTCTATTTGGAGAAAGAAATAAAGCAGAAAATAAAATATTTGGGAAAAATAACACTTTTCTAGGCTGATAGTGATCTTTTGAGCAGGTATAAAAACTTGATGGTGGAGGAAAAGCAAAGGCCCTGATGCCACATTTTACTGCAACTGGCTCTTGTCCTAGCCTGCAGCAAGGCAGGATTATCAGCAGGATCACTGAGGCAAGGAGAGACCACTGCTCCTACACATAATCTTCCCAAACCCCAATGACTCTTGTCAGAAAGTTTTAATAGCATCATGATTCCTCATGGTACTGTGCCTCTTTTAATATTAGGTTTTTGAGATATCCAGGTACATTACCCTGTAATTATTACCCATGGGTCACAGCTGCTGTCTGGAAGTCATCAAAGCAAAATTCAGGCTCGGAAAAGCCAGAAAAAGATATTTACTACAGCATGTTGTCCTTTGGAAGGGTCATTTATTCAGTGCAAGTGTCACAGAACTCTACCTTTCTCTACACTCACTCTGTCAGGATAGCAGGAGAGAAAACAATATATTCTTCCAGAGTAGACCTAAGTACCTTGTGTCGTCAAGTCCCCATATTGGTACTGAGTCTCTTGAAAACTCCAGCCTCATGGCAAGGGTTACTACTGGGAAGAGTCTGGTGTGGATGGGGCCTGAATCCCTGCTGCAGAACGTGGTGCACAGGGAAACTGGGATAGTGCCAATGTGGTGGCTGTATGGAGTCTGTCTTTTGGATCCTAGAGCCTGCATAACTGACACCAGAAATAATCTACCAGAGCAGGGCTCTGATACTGGAATCAGACTGTGCCAGAGTCTCTGGTGGGTCTGGAGACAGATGCACACTTTAAGGATGCCTGTCACAAGATATAAGGTTCAAAAGGACTGGTTCCAGTGCTCCGACACAGCTCACTCCTCTCCTTTTTGTTTTGGGGAGTATAATTATCTGGGTCATATGTTACCACCATGTAAGGAAATGTGCTGTGATGGTTGGATTTTTTTCTGTTGTACCCAATATCTGACCCTATTTTTGACCATTTTTCCTTTCATTATTTATTCTTTTCTCTTGATTCAGAGGTTACAGTAGGTGAGTGGTAGAGGACAGTGCTATGGGTCAGTTTATCTTTTAAAGAACACAAAAGGACAAACATTCATTATTTTCTATGTGCCATAACTATTAGTTTATAACTGTAACACCAATTCATTTCAAATATCCTATTTAAAGTTTACTGTAACAGAAATGTTTGTAAATAAACACTAAAAAAGGGTATCACTCTCTAGAACTTTTATGGGCTGATTTCATTCCTGTGACACCCCTTACCATCGTCCCGGTTTCTAAAATACATATAGGTATGTTTATTAAGAAAAAAACAGAAGCATTCATTTTCAAGGAGGCAAATGGTCTTTACAGTAGAGAAAAAAAACAGGTTTTCAAACCATAAGTCCCTACATAAAAGTATTTTTTATCACAGTGAAAGTATTATGGGCTAATGTCTTATGAAAATGTAGCAAAAAAGTCACTAAAATCTGTCTACAGCTTTGAAAGTTTCATAAAGTAATTCACATCCTTTTTAATATGATGCTAACTCTAAAAATTTTGCAAGTTACTTTAATGATAGCTGTGATCATTGTATCCCATTATGTATTCAGAAACAGAAAAGTAGAATTTTGTGTATTAGTCTGAATAACTGAAAGCTGGAAGAGACATTTATGCAGTCCACAAATGCATTATGAAAGTACTAAATCTGAGGCAAACACAATTGTATATGCTTTTATTATGTACTCTTTTAGATTTAGGTATAACAGAGAATCTTACAGAGCATTTGAAGATATTAGACAAAATTGAATATATTGCCTTAGTTCATTCTAATTTTAAGTAGTGGTAGGATTTTTTTTTTAAGAAAAAGCATTGAAGTTTTTTTTTTAATTACTGGACTTTTTTAGTAGGAAAACTTTTGCCAATGAATGCAGGAACCGTCATGAGGTGCTACATTAAGCTACTGTTTCTTTTAGAAAATAGCTATTTTCTGAATGGCAATTTATTTTTTCCCTCTGAGTTTGCTTAATGATGTTATTCATAGAGTGATAATTTGTCTCAGTGTGGGGCTGCCTGCTCCAGGGGAACTCAGCAGGGACTGGGAACTGCTGCCTCTCTCAGGTCGCTCCACTGTGAGGCAGCAGCTTGTATGCCTATGGAAACTCATAAACATCCAACCCCCTCCCCAAAGAAATATCATCTCTCAATTCCTGTTTTGTTGCTTGGTTGTTTGCTTTTTATTTCAATACCAGGTAATATCTCAAAACAGCACAGAAGAAATATGAAAAAAAACTTCTATACATGGATGTCTCCAGTCAAATATGGATTTTATGAGTGGAGAGAGTGTTTTCTGGCTTTTATGAATGGATTAAGTAGTTTTTTGATGCTTCAATGTAAATCTGTCAAAAGATAACTAAAGCTTTAAGGAAGAGGACATTTTTGTGACCAAGACGTGTAGAGGCCCAGAAGGCTGGTTCATCACAAGGTGCCAGTCCAAAAGTCAAAAGGGATTATGTTCATTATTGAACTAAGGAAGTCTGAATTTTGTCCACAAAATAAAACAAACAAGCAACCTAATAAATGCAAAGCTTTCAATTTCTTTTGACATGTCTCTTCAATGTCTGCCTTGTGTACCTGGAGGCAGTGATCACATGTATGTGACAATTTCTTGATGCTGACACAAATATTACTTGAAGTGTTATGGCCGAACATGTCTTCACATCTACAGTTTCACTTAATTTCTCTGATTTTTAACCCTTGGAGTGTTCTTTTTAGTAGCCATTATTAAAAAAATTATGTGAACTATGTTTTCATTGTTTTATCAGTCCTAGTTTTAAGAAGATTAAAAAGGGATAAGTATTTTCCTCTGACATTATAGAATAATTTGTATGTGGCTCAGTGGTTCATCCTGTAAAGTGGACATTTTAATACAATCATTGATTTTTTTTCTAATTACTTTGAAGAGCCCACAAACATTACTTTATTAGGAGGATGTCCTGATTTTGTCTGGGATAGAGTTAATTTTCTTCTTAGCAGCTGGTAGAGTGCTGAGTTTTGGATTCAGTATGAGAATAATGTTGATAAAACACTGATGCTTGATTGTTGTTCAGTAGTGCTTATCCTAAGTCAAGGACTTTTCCCAGGCTCTCTCAGTGAGCAGGTACACAAGAAATCAGAAGGGAGCATGGACAGGATAGCTGAGTTGAGCAGGCCAAAGGAATATTTCACATCAGAGAACATCCTGATCAGTGTATAAACTGGAGGGAGTTGGCTAGGAGCCACTGATTACTGCTCCAGAATGGGTTGAGTCTTACTCAGTGGGTGGTGAGAAATTATTGGTATTAATATTATTACTATATTTTACTTTTTTTGCAGTTATTAAACTGCTTTTACCTCAACTCACAAGTTTTATCTTTTTTTCTGACTCTCCTCCACATCCCACCTTGTGTCAGGGCATGAATGACTGTGGTACTTAGCTAATGATTGGAGTTAAACCACGACAGAGGAGCTGCAAGAAGGTGTGAAATGCAAAACTGAACAGCCTTGTTGGGAGAAGCAAAATTGTCTTTCAGTCTCTTCTGCCTTGCATGACCCTTTGGCATTTATCATCTCTGTGTATAATCCTCCTTCTTTTACTCTGTCATCTTTAACTAACACCTCTGTTTACCTAGTGAAATCTTCAACAACAAAATATTAGTACAGAGAAGTGTACAAACGTCTTAGCAATAGGCTTAAATTCATTGCTTTTTTTAAATTACACTTCAGCATCATTGCTCCTTTGGGTTTCCTAGAGGATAGAAAGCTGCTAATTTAGGTGGAAACGACCTAGACATCCATAGAGATAGGGGCAGGGAAACTGGATTATGGACAGCTTTTTGAAAGCAAGGATTCAGGAAACATCCTGGACTTATGGGTTTGCTTGCAGTCGCTCCACTAAGATGAATGGGAGAGGTATAGGTGCAGTGACTTTGAAAATGAGGTTATATAATCTCTGCAGGGGTCCCTGCTTTCGTTCATGCTCTCATCCCCAGTGCCAAACAGAAGCCACATGTGTCAAAGAGATTATAGTTTCCTCCTAATGCTTTATGTCTTCCACCCTTTCTTATCTTGATAACTGGAGTTCACACATTGCCTTGGACTGGATCCTTCCCGCACCGTTTTGATTATGCCATTACATTTAGACAGAAACAAATACATCTTCTGGGGGAGAAGAGTGACAGGAGTGTGAACTATTGTGTGAGCTTGTTCTGTTCAGCATTGAGGCTGTCTATAGTGTTATCCAATGTAGTGCAATTTTTTGTAGAATTCCAGAAAGCTGCAGTTTTTTCTTTATCTTCTTATGTATGAAACAAAATGCCAAATTACATTATTTCTAGCATAGAATTGTCGGGGAAGGCATTTTTTCTTTTCATTTATTGGTTTAGTTGAAAGCATTTCTGCAATAATTAATAATTTAGAGCAATTTTAACTTGGTGCTTAAAACTGATTTTTAATTTCTTTTTATCACAATAATTACTCAAAAGAATGAAAATTTCACAATGAATCTTCAAGCTCATTATAGATCAAGGACATATGGATGAATGGATGCATTTCTTACTTCCAGAAAATGAAATTCTTATATAAATTATATCAATGCAGTTGAATAAAATGAAATTTATCAGTGGTAGTCCAATAAAGAAGCTTTAAGAATTAAAGCAAATATATGAAGACTTAAAATATAGAATTGTCTTTTTTCTGGTACTCCTGTAGGCCCATTTAGCTGAGTTGGTATCCATTTTCTTCTGTACCAGAATTATTTACTTAAGTTCCAGTCAATTACATCTATGTAATGCCATTGCAGGCTTTAAAAGACAGTGGGGTGGCCTAGAATTATCTTGGGGCTTAATTTTGCCTTTGGAATCTTTATTACTGATGATGATGTGTGAAAGTATGAGAGCAGAGCTTGGCTTTCGGAAGCTGTGGTAAGTTTGTTTGGCTGATGCTTAGGAACAATAAAATGCAAAGCCTTTTTAAACTGGTCACAGACGATGTGCAAATACCTAGATAACAATAAAATATATTTCATACATTTCAGAGTCTAATTCCAGTTTAACTTGTAGGTACTGCAGAGTTTGTGTTGTGAAGTGATTCTAAAATATTTATTTACATACCTTAAGCTAAAAAAATTTTTGGCTACAAAGAGCAAAATCATATTAAACAAAGCAACAGGTTGCAAGTATTCCATTGTTCCTCAGTGAACTCAGCAGTAAGATTTTTTCCAAGAACTGGATCCACAATGAATAATTGGTGACAGGATATTTTCTAGCAAAAGATGAATTCTCCTTAGAAAATTAGAAGTCCTTAAAATAAAGCTGAAGATTTACTCTACTGAGGTTGGACCAGTGTATTTTATGTGCACTTAAATAAACTCCTTAATTACTGAGAGGACACTGCAGTTGATAGTGATGATGGGTATGATATAATTAGCCCCTTATAAATCCTCTTAAAAAGTACAAAAAAAAGTTGTTTTATTGTCCTGAAAACAAAATGTCAAACAGTTTGCATTGCCACCAGTCTTTGAAGAAATATAACTGCACAGTGTCATTAACATTTGTAAAGATAAAAAGACTAAAGTTAAATTATCTGTTTGATATTGCTCTAAAGATTTAACAGTAGATGTGTCCCATGGAAACCCAGAGCTAAGGCAGAAAAATAAGTGTCCTCTTCAAAATCTGGTGGTTTGTAAAGCATTTAATGTTAATGACTTCTTCATGTTTTGTCCCTAACAGATGTGAGTTTTGTGAACTGATAGACATCTCCTTTATGTTCCAGGGACCTTGTAGTCCACTCATCAGTTTTTGTTTGCTTGTCCCTATAGACATTGATCCCCATCCCAGGTCTCCATTTTTCAACATTTGATGAGATTCCCTGTACATTCCATTCCCCTTTTTCTTCCCCAAGCTTTCCTTCCCAGTGCTAATATTTCCAGCGTCTCTGCTATCCTCACACCAGCATTTGCCATACCTGTTCTCATGTACCTACAGCTTTGGGTCCCCGTGGCCAGCCTGGGGACTGTTTTCCTTATTTCCATGGAAGCTGCAATTTCTAATAGTGCCTGAAAGATACCCTCTCCCCTGTGTTAGAAAAATAATGAAGGATGAAGCAGAAGAAGAGTAGTAGGAATCCTCTAAGATCCAAAATATTATTTATAATGATAGTTTGTAAATAAAATACAATACAATAAATCCAAAATAATTTCCAATACGTTTTACTAAAACAAGTAGAACTTTTTAAAAAAATGGTCTATGACAGTTTCTTTACTTAGACTATGTTTGCCCTTAAAACAATTTGCTGACATAGCTGGGCTAGGAAGAAGTGAGATGTTTTCACCATACTTAATGACATAAGTATGATAGCAACTTCCTGGATGTAGAAATGTTTCTTAAAGAGCAAAAAAAGCCAGTTTGCAAGTACAGCTTATTCTGTTCCTGGAATGAAACTCCTTTTGCTGTTGCTCTATCTCCATGTTCAGGATTTACCAATATAAACAAATGTTAGCATCTGATTAATAAGAGGACCCTCTGCCTGAATTAGGGTGCAAAGGAGAACATATGACAAAATCAATAGTACTGATTTTATTTGACAGTAAATGTGAGGTAGGGAGATCAAAATAGGAAGGAGTATGGAGGGAAGAGAGAAAGAGGTTGAGAGATTAAGCAAAGATGTAACCACCACATGGATTCTGATGGTGTCCCATTGGTCCTCTTCTTCTGGTCTTCTTGGCAGTGGGTGTCCTGAGTCATTCTTCTGGAGGTGCCACTGTACGCAGTTCAAGCCCCAGATATTCAAGGGGTGGCCACAGAAGCTCCCACAATTTGGGCTGGCACGGGTGTAAGCAGTAATTTCCTTTCTCACAGCTTCGTACAGTGGGAAGTTTTGTCCAGATGCTAACGAAACCTTTACCTTCATTAGGCCTAGAATTAGCTCCTTCCTGCTGTGCCATCTGTACTTATTTAAAGTTCTGTTGTGGTGTCTTATCTTGTGGAGAGAGTGTTTTGAGACATGTAACTTTGCTCTTTAGGTCCTCACAACACAGTACAATGCGTTTCCAGCAAACCCTTGTAAATCTAGTGAATACCTTCTTCCTTTCAGAACCATCAATCCTTAAATTCTTGCAGTCAATAACTTTATGAATCAGCTCCAATGAAAAACCTTTTGCTTAAAAGACTGCATAAAAATATCTCCATGTCATATTTGGAAAAAGTTCATTTGACCTTTTGTTGAGGACCTTTTCTGCTATGCAGCCAATTTATACTGGTCTCTTGAGTGGTCACTTATCAGATCTGTATATTCATTTAATAAAGATATGCTATCTAGCTGAATGTGTGCCAAAATGTTATGACTTCTCTCTTCATTTCTGTAAAACAGTATAAAGATTACTTAGTAATCTTCGGCATGCTGTGTTTTGTCACTATGTAAGACCTGAATGTATCCAGACATATGTTATACGAGCCTTTATCTCTTCCTCTCCAGTGGGTGGGAGCAAGTCAATTACTTATCAAGAAACTGCTATGTTTAATTCTTGAGGGTATTTAGTTCAAGAAGATAGAAGAATTTACATATTCAAGACATCCTTTTTTGTGCTATACAGGCAAATACCTGGTTCTGTAATATTCTGAAGAGTTCATAGAAATTATTCCCAGCATTGAGAGAGGAAGGTGCGTGCTGCTTTATGCACTGGAAAAGAGTAGGTCAGCATCCCTCAGAGCAGCACCTTTCCTACATCATCTTGAGTACATCAGCTTTTGCTGGAGTCAGAGCACAGCTGAGCTGTTAAACAATATGGTCTTGTCAGCTTAGGGAAAGTAAACTAGTATAAACAAAGGCAGGGTTTTGAATTATCTGAGTCTACAGATCTAAATTCAATTTGTAAATTATCTCATTTTAATAACTTTAAATTGGATTGAATCTTTTTTATTGTTGCTCAATTTAAACGGAAAATGTGAAATTACAAGAAAAAAACCCAGAACCGTTTTTAATGAGAACATTCATATGAGGCACTGTACTTATATTATTTATAGATAAAAACATCTGTGTCCAGACAAGCCCCTTCAGACAAGGAATATTTTATAGCTTAACAAGCCATCCTTTTTCTTCTGCATGTGTCAAAGCTGCACTTCTGTGTTTGGGGGGATCTTGATTTATGCACTGTGTTAGCATAATGCCCACTGGAGATGTGGTTACACCAGAGTTTCCTGTGCATTAAGTTGTCCCAATGACTACCTTTAGTCTGTCAAACCAACAAATATCTCTGCCCATAAAACAATCACCCTGCTTCTAACTCATTTATTTATGGCTGCCTGTGAAAAAGAGAAAGCCTGCTTCCAGCTGCTTGGACACTCCCTTCCACCAGATTACACTGTCTCCCCATTTACTGCAGCCTGACCATTTTATTATTATTTACATCTATAAAAATGATCCAGGCTAAAGTCAGAGCAAGGGACATAGTTTTGTGTGACAGAAACATGAAACTATTCCATCTGAACTGAGATTTCCCTAGGATTCAGTATAGCAAACTCAGTGTGATGAGAGTGCTGCCTAGGAAAAAAACAAATAAGATCTCATTCAGTTGTGTCTAATAGATATTTTTATGAGAGGTGTGAGAAAATCTCATCTTCTGCCAAGCCCTTAATGGTGTTTGCTCTTACTACTAAATATTGCAAAATTCCTTTGGGAGGTTTCTAATACATAACCAACATAACATCACACACATTATCCTGGAGATTCCTCATAACTTGTCACTCCTGTTCTTTTACCTTATGTGTTATCTCAGATTTTACTCTTTCAATAGACAGGAGGGTATGAGGAGAAACAAATTTATTACACTCTTATCATGTTAGGTTATTGATGGCTGTCAAGTGCCGTGTCATTTAGGTCAAACAGTGTAATTCACACTATTAACTGCTACAAACCATGGTTTGAAGAGAGAAGTTCCTGCATGTATTGAAGGTTTCTTTAGGCAATGAAAATGACAGGACCTAGAGATTTGCCATGCCACTAATGCTGATTCAAATGGAAGGTTTAATTACCTCTAATTTTGTTATACCATAGTTCAGCAATGGAAAGAAGTATCTGTTGCTTTGCTGTTGGCTAGCAGAGCTGAGGAACTGACCAAAACAAGATAAGTTATTGCAAACAAGGTTCTGTCTGGCACCTGGGGCTATTTAATTAGCCAGAGACTGAACTCTAATGAGAACAAATCACTAGAGGAGAGAGTTTTCTTATTTTTCTTGTTTCTTTCTGAGCAAGGATAAAGTGAAAAGTTAAATGAGGTAAAAGTTCAGATAAGAGCTTATGATTTTTCCATAAGACTAGGAATATTTTTTTTGCTTTCTTTCTTTTTCTGCTCTCTCTGTGGTGCTGAAACCTTTGGACCAGAAGGAAATTAGATGACAGCTGGGTTCTTCCTCATGCAGGGGTGAACACTTTGCAGCACTCACTGCTCCACACTTGTCACTGCCCTGCTGAGTGGTGCGGGTGTGAGAAGTCCCTCACCAGCTTCCAGCACAGAGCTATTTAAACAGTTTAAACTGCTAGTCTGAACTAAGCTGATTTTATTGCCACTGGATTAGAAAGCAACTGTATGAATTGTGCTGTTGGCTCTGCAGGGGGATCAGACTTTTCAGCTTTTCACCAAAGTTGAAAAATCAGCAAAAAAGAACAGGATGTTTGGGCAGCTCTGCAGAGCACATCAGGTGATTTTTTTCACAAGTATGCTTCAAGATGTAGTTGTGGACTAGTTCTGTATCCTTTGGCTAGTGCTTAGTAAACATGACAGATCCAAAATATACGTTAGCAGAAGAGTCAGCATGACAGGCAGCCAGTTGTTTTGGGAAGTATTAAACAAGGGCTAATTTAAGGCGTAAGCAAACTGATGAACAGTTTGCACAGAAAAGGGAGAGCAGTCACCCACAGCTCCCCTGAGTTAGATTTCGAATCTGAGTCACCAACATAGGTAATCACTTACCTAGGAAACCCAGTGAATCAGACACTCATTATTGCTCTTTTTTATGGGAGAAGATTATAGAAGGAGTTGGGCTGAAATGTCTTGGCAGCAGAGATCAGAGGCTGGTTAAGCTGGCTTTAGAACCATGGTGGTTCTGAGTTTGTTCTGGCTGCTGTAAATGCTGTTCTTCTGTTTGATGGCAATCAAATGTTCATGCTGATATTAACGTGTCCACTATTATATTACTCACAATTGGCACACTTTTTTTCTGAAATGATCCAAATGCATCACTGAATGATTGCTCTTTTGATCTGTTGTACACATAGAAATGAAATACTTGGTGAGACTGCTGTTTCTCTATTCCTTTCTTTTCATAAAACACTAAAGTATTTGGGGAAAAAGGCACATTTGTTCCTCTTTCTGAATCCACTTCTTATTTGGACAGCAGTTCAAATTACCAAAAATGAGAACAAAATAGCTTGCAAAATATTGATGTAATAATAATGATGTATTTTTCAGCCACTGTCCCAATATAGATAATTCTATGAAATACAGAGTTAGCACATAGAATGAGACCGACAGTGAGAAGAAAACCTATAGGTACTCTAGCTGCACATCCACTGTGCACATCTTAGACACATCAGTTAGGTAAAAAAGTGCATTTTGGATAATTTCTTCTCTGATACCTGCAACTCAGCTTTACAGAAGACCTCTTTGCATGACTTCAAAATCTGTCTTTGTATAACTTTCATCTTTAAAATAGAATTTCAGTGCTGATGGCCAAGATGTTTCCCTCTTGGAGCATCATTCAGCTCCTCTGCAAGTTCAAGAACTTCAGACTCAGTTCCTTTGGAAACAAAAAAACGCTATCATTCCCTCAACTTACTTAACTACAAGATACATTCTCTGTGAAAAAAACTTAAAGAATGATCTGGAGTTGTGCTTCTGGGCTTGTTGTACCTGAGTAAGTTTTCCTTATGCCTTGAGAATGATTCAACCCCAAGTGATCAGATACAGTTTGGCTTTTCCATTTCAGAATTTTAGTCAGATGAGAAAAGTAGCCTTACTGTTAGACAAGGACTAGACCAGTTACACTGATAAAATACTTAATTAGATCTTTACAGCAAGTAATATATCTGTAATATGATTGCTTTGATAGATAAAAATTCCATAAAAGGCTATTTTTTTCCTTAGTATTTACATTATAAATACATTAGTACCAGTGTTCAGATATGAAATCTTGATCCAGAATGTGCCTGAATTTCAAATGCAAACAATATTTAGTTATTCTAGTAGATTTTTGCATGAGGAACAAATGCAAGAAAAGTATTTATCTGAAAAAGGCCAGCCTTCTTATTCTTGTATCTCTAATTATCAGGTGAGAATAATTCCAATCTAGATGGCATGCAGTGAGCTAGTTATTCACTGCTTGATATTTGAGCTTATTTCTGACTGAAACCCTGAATAAAATTAACTTATTTTTTTTTTTAATTGTAGTAAGTATTTATCTGTATGACAGGCTTTTCAAAGACCTAAGCATAATTTACAACATTTCCCAAGGTAGCACTTGCAAAACAACAAAGGTGTTGATAGACCCATTTTATGTCTTTTGGCAGGCTTTTGTGAGGAAACTTGCCATGTTGTGCCTGCATTATGTTGTTCTCACATCCAGTTAATGGTTTTCCTACCACTGCAACACGAAACCTAAGAACTCCTCAAAAGTCTCCAAAATCACTCAGAAGTCCAAATTTAAACAGATTACTTAACAGGAAATATGGAAGGTCAAGGAAATAAACTTGTTTTTTCTTTTAAATAAACTATAGAGTAGCAATTTTAAATAAATTAGAAGAACTTATGTACAGACTCCAGAGACTCCAGTACCTTTCTCTTCCCCAAGTTTGTATTTATTTTTTTTTTACTTTTAATATAATTGTGGTCTCTTATACATTCTTTATTCTTGTCATCATTATTGACAACTCTATTTTACTACTACAGTGAAATGTCCAGCGGAGCTGTTAAGAAACTAAGCTTCTTTTGGCAGACTCTTTAGTCTCAGTTTTCCAATTTGAATTTGAGTCATAGCAAAATTTTTAACAATATCTCACATTAAAGGAGTTCCACACACTTGAAACATATGAAAAGCGTCCAGCTTGAAAACAGACTAGTTTGCCTTTTGATAGTGTGAGTCAGCACTGCATGTATTGATTCCAAACAACACAGCCATTGGAGACACGTGATGACCCAGTTTTAAAATGCATATTGTTGATGAAAATAGTAATTTCATTTTGGTGATAGAATGAACAATACTGGACCAAGTCCAGGCACTTAAAACAGTTAATGGCTGCCCTTCTCCAACAGATGGCCACTGTGACTGTTTTATGGGATGGTTTGAATCTATGCAGCTTTCTGCATCAACATCTTATTGCAACTAGTTGTGCTGCAATTGGAAGAGCCATTTCCAAGAGCAGATGAAATGATGGTGTAATTTATACAAATAATTATCAGCATGAAGTCAAACCACTGTAATGAAAGGATTAATTTCTAGTGATTTGAAGAAAGTGTTGGAGTCAAAGAGAGAAGGTTATTACCAGTTACTTATTCACTGATGGATTAATTTGCTTTGTATTATAATAAATTTGATAATTGTTGATAGAAAAAAGTAACTCATACATGCCTACTACTATTTATCTTAATGGTACTGCGACACTAGATTGCAGCATGAATGAAAAGCTGATGTGTTTGAATGCCTTGGCAGCTTGCAGTGACCTTCAGGAGAAATGAAATGCTCTGTTGGCTGAGGAAACAATTGAGCTGAAACCAGTCAGGCGCAGTAAACTCGGAGATAGTCTTTCCAAATTAAAAGCTGTTACTAGTAGCTCAAAACAAGGCAAAAAGTCGGAATATAACATCTTGCTGCAAGGTGATTTTATGCTCAGATTAAAGGAGAAGGGAAAAAAAGGCAAAGTTCAGATCTAAAGGAATTCCCATTAACTTGAAGAATTTGGAGATTAGAATGAACATTAACATCCAAAGGTAGCTGATGTATGAAGACACTGTAGAAGCCATAATCTGTTGAAAATCACTGAGATAAATTTAGGCTACTGACCTTTCAGTGCATTAGGGCATGAAATAAATCACTGGCTGCAAGTAGTAAATTTGCTACAGTCTAAATGCTTTCCAAGTACTTCTAGCTGTAGAATTTTGCAGTCAAGAGCACTACATATTAGGAATAACCTTTCAGTATTTCAATTACGCTTGAGTATTCCTGACCCAATCCTGCATTGTTGCATACTCCAAATTTTTTTTAATACCAATGAGTATTTCAGAGAATAAGAGAAAGGCCTTAAATCAGTCAGCAGTATCCTCATAAGTTAATGGTTATTTACATACCAATAAAGAGTTCAGTTTAATCTCTAATAAATTTCCACAGATTTCAGCTACAATGCTTAGAAATATATTCAGTATTAAAATTCATTTCATTGGATCCCTTTCTTTACTGCATGCATGTTACTTTACAGATGGGTACCCTGAGGAAGTGAGTCCACAATGTAGGAACGTACTAGCTAAAGCTGAAAGTTCTAGTCCATGCTTTAAACATAACAGTGTTTCAGAAACAGGTTTTGTAGTCCTGCTTATTGCGCCCTGCTGACAGAGAAGTTTTCTTTTTGTCTGTTCTAGCAACACCATGGTAAGAAGCCTCCTGAACTGCAGACAATATTGTCACCTTCTTTCTGATCATTCAAGAGCCTTCACTTTAACAGTTTTGAAGAAAAAGAGAGACTTGATGACTTCTGTTTGGAGGAAAAAGTTACATATTCTTCTGTTCTTCTGCATTTCCCTGACTCTAATGTCACTTACACATTTCTTTTTGCAGAAGAAATACTAATATAATCCACACAGCACACATCCATCTGTAAATGTCAAAGTGAATTCCTCAAGGTGTCAAAGCTTCATTCCTTCCCCTGATAATTGAGTTGAGTAGAGCATTGACTGGGGATGCATGGGTTTTTTCTGAGGACCTTCAAAACCATTCTTCCCTTGAAAACACAGAGGATTTGTTTGGGTTCATCGCATTTCAATATAAGACTTTGGAAGAGATAAAGACAAGTGCTGTCTCACTGCAGTATGACATAATGTTGGTTTTATTTTTCTAGGCCTCATTACAGTCTCTTTGTGAGGGGAACTGGAAAACTGTAAGAAAGGAAAAAGAAAATTGCTTTGTCAGCTGAAGCTTAAAGCTCATTTGCTTCACCAGGTCAGCAGCAGATCTGTGGCTTCCACCTTGGCTGGGGCAGTGAATAGTTCCTCTTCTCTTCCAGCTGACCAAGATTTAGGAGGCTGGTGATGAGCTTTTAGTAAAACCAATTGATTTACAGAGTATTATTGAGGGAAGGGTCCTGTATGTTAAAGATTTCAACAAATAGCTGCAATTAGATAATTATCAGATCGTTTTTATAGGTTGGATTTTTTTCCCTTTAATATCCAAGGGATCTAGCCAGTCATGCCTGATTTGCAGCATTACACACTTAGTGCATTTTCCCTTCCCTGAAATGACTATTCAAAGCATAAGCTTTTATAGTGCTCAGGGGAATGCTGCTCCCCACACAGCTCTCTTGTGAGACTTTCAGGGAATAGCATGGAAGAAGTTATTTCCTGCACAAATTTCTTAGCAAACCCAGAGAGCTGAAAATTCCAGGCTTTCTTCAATTCTGAAGTCATACTAGCATCGAAAGACACAAGAGAGATCAGGTGTCATGTACTGGTTGCTCCGTAAAAATGTATGCATACATACATTCATATTTACTTACATAAATTTATATACAAAGCTACTCAGATCGACAACAATAATGATAATAAGAATAGACACATCTGCCATGTGATCTGCTCTTAATTCCTGGTAATCTTGCAGTTGAGATGCCATCTTCTACTATACCTATTGTCATCCAAACATCTTTAACTTTACACTAAGATGACGTTCAATTAAAGGTTCTTTATTCCACAACATCAATCAGAAAAAAAGGAGGGAAAGAAAAATCCCCAAAACCTTTATGTCTCGTTTTTTTAATTGACTTCCAGTCTGTTTTTACTTCTCAAATTTACAAAATCTGTTCATGAAGCTCTTATCTTTGGCCTTTCTTCAGTGTTTGGCTGACTCTGTCCTCAGAAGTTTAGAATCTAAAACCATAATGCACCTGCCCTCTCAGCATATTGCTGGAGTTCAGAGCTCTGTACAACTTACTTTGCTCTCTGCATAATGTCCTGTTTGGCAAAGATATTCAGATAGCATATCATATTTATGTGGTGTTCTCAGAGTTTGGTGAAAAACAGAGTGGGAGGATAAGGAGCATGCTATTGTAATAATTGACCTTGCATGCAGTAATCAAGGCAATAAATAAGTACCAGAATTGTAAGGTATGTAGAAATGGCAACACAAAAGAGGAGAGGGAAAGCTAATACCAGAAAGAGGCACTGAAAACTCAAAAGCTCAAGATCATTCTCATTGACAGCAATTACCAAATATGTATATACTTTTTATTTCAAACTAATTTTTAAAAGGATAAAGAAGAGTTTTTTCATCTTAGTCTCTCTTGTTACTGATTTTTTTTTTGTTGTTGTTGTTGTTTCCAGTACTCATCTTATATTTTGTTTCTTTGTTTTTAATATTCCTACTCCTCAATTTTTTGGGGATATTTTTGAAACTATTTGAACATAATACTTTCATGTTTGACTGTCCCTCTCGGTAAGCTGTGCAACTATCAAAACTTTGTCAAAACTTTTTGATTTTGAGTATTGATTTTAGATGAGTATAACATTACAGGAAAGCAAGGGGTCTATCTGCAATTTTTCAGAAATATATATATCCTTATCTAGCAATGAGTGAAAGACAAAGGAGCCTGTTAGGGGGTCATGTGCTGGGGGTCATGTTTCCTCTTACTGAGGAAAATATTTTTGCTTATGAAGTCATCATAAACAGGAGGCTTGGTAGTCAGTATATTATTTATTGGATAACAAATCACTACTAAGCATACAAAGTTTGCAATAGAAAAGAGACGCATGACTCTCTATGTTATTTATTTTCGTAAGCAATTTTGCTAGTACTCTTTTAAAAACACAGGATACAGCCAATAGAAGGCAGCCACAAATTGTGACATAGGCCTAAAAACTGAAAATCTACTAAAGGTTCAAAAGAATACTTATAAAAAAAAATTGTATCAAGAATCCATAATTACTTCTGCCATTGAAAATGACAAAACTATGCACAGATGCTGGAAGAGCACAACCTGAATAATGACTGTTTTTTTCTGTATGCTCAGCTTGACATAACCCTAAATGTCCAAATTTTGTACAGTCCTGAACATAGATATTTTCAAATCGATATCTCAATATGTACCAGTTTGGATAAGGAAAAAAATAGGTAAATAAACTTTGAGGGGTTGAAAATCTTCATGTAGATGTTTCTGCTATATGAAGTATTACAGCCTTATAAAGAGAAACACCACTAAAGCAATCTTGAATAATTTTATAAAGAGGAACACTACTAACACAAATCCTGACTCTGTCTTTGTTCTTGCCCACGTACAGTAAGTGAATCACATGAAGGGTGTAGTCCATGCTCCAAGGGGACATAGAATGCATGCAGTATGCCTTTGAAATACTTGCTTTATTTATTGATGAAAATACATTATTTTTATAACAGTGTTTATTAATTTAAATAAAAGTGCTTCCACGTATGCATTGCAAGTGTCCTTTTGAAATCACAGCAGAGGCTGCTGCACACTCCATTATTTAAACCTGCTCTACTTTTGCTTTGGGCTCTTTGTTGTCTTCCACGAATTTTTTC
Source organism: Polioptila caerulea (assembly GCA_013397295.1). Classification (NCBI taxonomy): domain Eukaryota; kingdom Metazoa; phylum Chordata; class Aves; order Passeriformes; family Certhiidae; genus Polioptila; species Polioptila caerulea. The sequence continues at coordinate 2,348,372 of VYXF01005264.1, read as the reverse complement.
CCCATCTATCATCTGTTGTATTCACTTTCTTTTCTGAAGCAGACATCCATTTGCTCTTACTGACCTGGAAATGAGGAATCAGTGGTACAAATTCAAAAAGCTCAATTAAAGTCAAGGCACTTTGCCTCACTGTGTGGACTGTATGCTGTTATTTACTCTTCAATGTAAAGCCTGGCTGGATGTATTTAGCATGGAGAAGGGAAACAGGAGATTCCAGTTTTAATACAAGCCAAGGAATTATGTTGAAACAGTTGGCAGAAGTCAATCTACAAAAACTGGAGGAGCAGAAAGGCTTAATTTAGTCCTTTTGTCACTATAAAAAAAAAAAAAGATGGGATTCCAAGAAAAAAACAGCCACCTTCAGCCAAGACCAATCTTTCATTCCAGAAGGAGACAAAGAGAACAGAAGATACTGTCTTCTTCTCTCCTGTCAGCAAGAACCCTTCCTGGAAACTTCACAAGTCCTTCCTGGAGTCACTCACACCCATTGCCCTCCTCAGTGAGCCTTCTTTCCCATGCTGATAGTCTTTCTAGTCACTCTTTGAAGTGACTCAAATGTGACCTTTGAAGCTCCAGCTCACAACAGCAGAGATCTAATTTATTTATTTTTAATTTCCAGTTCTTTAAGCTCTGTGTCTGTTTTAGATGCAGTAGTTAAAATCCTACATTTCTCTGAATCAAAAATGAGCAGTGGGAAGCATCCAAAATAGTTCTAAATATGAAAAGAAAATTGAATTCATCATTTAGCTGCACTAATTAAAATTTTTTATTTGTTCAAGTGCCTTCATTGTTTATTTTAATATCAATATTTTATTAAGCATTGAGAAAGGAAACTGCAGTTCTTGGAAAAATGCAAATTCACTTTTGTTGCTTTAAATAAAAATGCAAATTCCTTCTTCCCACTTATCTCTTCAAAAAGAGAACACAGCAAAAAAAAAAAAAAAATGGAAAAGAAAAAATTCTTTCTACCACTTGCATTTCCTTCTGTGTCCTTGGCCACACAGGACAGTTACATAGGTACAAACCAAAGGCATTAATTAAAACCACCTTTGTAAACAGGTGAAAATCTATCTGTGGATATTTTTTTCATCTTTGCTGTGTATTTCATACAGCAGGGGCCAGATTTATGAACAAAATCACCCTTTTACTGATATAAAGTGATGGACATATGAACACAGACACAGAGGTCAAGACATAAACTAAACCACAGGACTTTAACTTCATGGAAAAAAAATTCTTATATTAACCCTCATTTAGGGCAGTGTGGGTGCCCACCTCTTCACGAAGCTGCTTTATAACTCTAAAGAATTGGAAGCTCTTCAGGGAAAGGATGTCATATCTTGTCAGAAATTAATATATTCATATGCTTGAAGCGTAAAGGATATGTCCATAGTGAAGCTACAGAGACAATTTCAGTGTACCATGTAGGCACAGATCTAGGATTAAACTTTATAGACTACTACTAAATTGCACTGGTAATGGCAACATAAACCTCAGGACAGGGTAATTTACCCTACTTGTGTGAAGCATTTAGGCACACTCTGTTTTAATGTCCATGCTGGTGCCTATCTCAATATAACTATCAGCTTTGACATATTAGCGAGTGACCGGGTGACAATATGTTACCAGGCATCAGTGGCTCCATGATAACAGTGCATTGTGCATGCTCCATTTCCTCATGATAAATGGGAGGTATTTGATATGAGTTACCCTCCTTAAGGAGAGTAAGCTTCTTGACATGTACGGAGGATGCTGCTGCTGCAGAGTAAGATAATGCGTAGGAACATCAGAGCAGCTGATTCCCAGGACTTAATTTTTGTGTCAAAGATTTATGTGAGATTTAAATCCAATTTAAATTAAGTCAGTGTAATTCTGTCCTGCAGGTGGAATGTTAAGATTACTGCATTAGTACACACTAAAATCTGTATAGGTACAAGCTATGATTTAAACAGTCACCCAGTGGTAAGTGGGCATATATTAGTTCTATCCCAGCTGGAAAGGGAATAAGTCACACCCGTCTAAGGCCAAATTTACATTACAGGATTTACTGGCATGTCCATATTAGCCAAAAGCCTGACAGTTCACACTGTGATAGAAAAAGCTATAGAAGTGAAGGTACCTGAAAGTATGCAAAATAGGCATTAAGAATTTTAAGATTTTGTCATCAGTAATCTACATTCAAAACTGTAACTCTTCTAGTCATTCTAGATGTAACACCCTTGATCAAAACAGTAAAGAAGGCAGAAGTTTTAGTTAAAAAGTCAACAAAAACTATTTTGACAGTATATGTTATTCCTTTCAAGGAGCTGGCTTAAGTTGTACCTGCAAAGAAAGCTATTTTATCAGAGTGATCTATTTCTGTACTACAAATGAGTGGCTTGTGTAATTCTATGAGTGCAGCTCTTATCACCAAACCTGCTAAGTGCAACCAGGCTCTCAAGATAACTTATTTATCACAGGAAGAGGAAATGTGTTCTGGAGTAAAGTATACTCCCTGGAATGCAGTTTTTCTGATTTAAATTGTCTTGTCAAGAGAAGTATTTTGCTTGTCATATTCTACCACAAACAACTCTTACATTGGCCCTGACCTGTAAAAACTTTTTACTGTGTAAGTGATCTTATCAGGTCTTATACCAGTATATTGCTTTCACTAAAAAATTTAAATAACTGCAGTGTCTATGTAAAGTTCTATTTTAATTTTTTTGTTTGTTTTAAATGTTCTATTTAAAAAAAACTTCTGTCTAGGCCAATATTTAGACTCCAAATTTTTTTTGTTTGGAATTTGTTACTGGTTCCTTGGTTTTTTTTTACATAAGCACTTACCTTTCTGATCTGGTTAACTTGTGATGTCATATAGGTTTACTTTGCTGGTTTTTTGTGTTTTTGTTGTTTTTGGGGGGCTTTTTAAACTAGAATAAATAAAAATTTTATTTTGACTCTACCCAAGGTTCTGATCCCCTCTGCTGTATCTTCCTTTGCCTGAGGTCATATCCATATGCTGCATCCTGAGAATTCCAAATTTATATTAAAATTCTCTGCAACACAAGTTTCACATAGCTGTGTTGACAGATAGAGGAATAGTAAAGATAAAACTCAAAAATTAGTTGGTTTCTTTAGGTTTGGTTTGATTTGGTGTGGTTTGGTTTGATTTGGTTTGGTTTGGCTTGGTTTGGTTTGGTTTGTTTTTTTTTTTTAAATAGTATAATCTGTAGGCTTAGTTTAATTGCAACAGTAGAAGAAAAAACTTAAAGCAAACATATCTCTTCAGACATATTTATTTGGGGATTTTAGCAACTCCCTTTGCTGTGTATTTCTCCCTTGTTTCTATCCAGAATTTATCAGATATTACTTTCAGGATCCTCAGGAATCTTGTTCTTCACTGTTTTTGCCTTAGCTGAGGTATGTCAGACTAAACTAACAGTATTATTATTCCATACAATTTTACCCATTTCTTCTGAAAGATAAGCTGCTTTGTCTCACATATATCAATTCAAAAGAGAGACATCCTCTGTCTTCACAGTGGAACAAAGAGTCAGGACCACATAGTTATAGTATCATGGTGAAAATGAGCCTTCCATACAAAGATTCCCTGATCTTGACATTCCTAATGCACACCTGAAATGTATTTAAAATCAACAATGTAATATTGAAGAGTTATTGTGTTCTCACATAAATCCCATATCTCAGAAAACCAACACGCCAACAAAAGCATCGGCAATTTGATGCTTACCTTTGCATAACCTGTACAAAATTAGAAGTGTATCTTTCTTCAGAAAGAGGGAAAAACTCAGTCATAGTCATCTTTTCCTACTATAAGTTCAGATGTATGAAGATGCTGTGACTTGGCAGCCACCTTTGCTCGATTATTTGGTAATACAGATAGGCAGTGTTCACATGATGCTAACAGGATCACAAGAAAATTAAATTTAATTTTTTTATAGATGCAGGAACTATTTGAACTTTGATATTCTTAAGAACTCTTCATAGACAGTAAACATTTTTTAAACAGCTAGTCTTCATATGAGCTTTCTGTCGAGTAGGCGGCCTCTTCTCCTGATGGGAAATATGGAAAAATGAGTTCAATGACAGCTGTCCAGAATCCCTTAGTTCAAGGAGAGAAAATATAGCATGCTTAAAACTTGTATGAGAATTAAATGGTGTCATTTTTAATTCAAGTTCCATAGAATTAGCAGCAGTATATTTTATATGAGCACAGTTAAATGTAAAGCATAATCCCTTATCTCTTAGAAATGTTTTTAACAGTCTGGAGAGATTAATGGTATCAGTTTCCCTCAGCTATTTTGGTTCAACCAAATGATTAACTTGTTTTTGGCCATACAAATGTATTTTATAATAATGGCAATGTGGAGACATAAATGCTCTATAATTCTAGGGGTCTATGACATCAGTATTGTAAAAAGGCTAGATGCCACTAATAAAAAGAATTTTGGCAGACTACATTAGCTAAGAAAAATCCAAATTTTGTTTGAAGATACCGTCTGTAAGATCAGCCTTTGGAGTTCTCTTAGGCCAACGTCTCCCAGTTGTGACTGAAGACAAGTCTGACAATGTAGTGACAGTACAACCTGTTCAAAACAAGGACAGGTTTTGTGAATTGCAAAACTGAATGCATGGGGATCAGTTATCACATAACTAGATTTGTAGCAAAAGCTGTATACTACAGTCATTATTAAGGTATGCTTTATTTAAAGGTATCTCTTTCTAGAGAGTTCTAGTCATTGTGAGCTACAAATTGTTTGAATAAACTAGCAAACATAAATTGTTTCTGACACTGCAGGCAGCTTTTGATCTACCTCCAGACTCTACTGTGACGTTCACCTTGTTCAGTGAGTTCAAGGAAGGCACTTGGGGGAAACCAAACAGTTAATAGGCTAAAGAAGACAGTGCTTCCTCATAGGTACAACCACTCTGCTGTATGAAGCACAGAAATTACCTTGTAAATGAGTTCAAGTGCACCCTCATGCTCTGAGCCTGAGCAAGCTTGTTTTGTTTCTTCCTGTAACGGGGACCTGTCACCACACTGGCTGTGCTGCTGCTGTCACACAGAATGCAATTGGCAGGGCAGCCTCACTTGAACATCTCAAAAGCCACAGGACAGTGTCCCACCAATAAATTGGTTTGATTTGGTGGCTGCTTGATTTCCCATGTATGCCAGTCAAAGATCCCTGTAGTTCTTCTACAGCAGGAGTCAATCTCTTAATTTCTAGTTAAGATTTTGATGGTACTACTTCACGCAATGGCCACTGCACACAATGAATCTCCATTTCCATTATCATATCCTAAAATAACTTCAATATTTAAGGTCTAGTCTGTTAGTTGGCTTTTCTCTTTGCTTAGAAATACATTTTAGAATTAAGATGGTTATTTGTGGAGTCCATGGAAAATACGATGTATTGGAAATGTGTTCTTTTGAATGGAGGAGAGTGATTTAACCAGGATATGGAAGGAGTTTTTTTAGAGATAATGTTCTGGCATGCAATTTGTCCTGTCAAGGTCTGAAGGAGAGAGTAGAAGCATATTTATATCAGTTATTGCACTTTTACAAAACTACCAGCTCTGACATTTGCACCAACAATCACAATGCAAAGAAACATGGACATACAAATATACACACTCAAAACATCTCTACTATGGGAGTGGCATTCCAGGAAATGCCAGAATTAAGGTGTTCATGACATGTTAATTCAGTTCCCCAGGGTGTGTATCAGGACACAGGAATCACACAGTCACAGCCTGATTTCTATGCAGGGCACAGAAAATCACCATATACAGCTGCATGGTGTAATTCTTTGTCCTCATGGTCCAGCATGCCTTTATCCTGAACTGTGTACAAGCTATTTTTATTTTAGTGAGTTTTTCTTGTGTTTTCCCCTACTCAGATATTCATTACCATTTTGCTTGAGTGATTTGCAAATATTAATAATTCTTCACAAAGACTTCTAAAATGTGAAGTATTAGTTCCAATTTAAATTATACATAGGGAGATTAAAATTAAAATTTTCCACTGATTTAGGAGGTCCTGTTTGAGATGTTGGAAAAATAGACCTTTTGCAGAATTATACAGCAGTCTGATTAATCAAAACTCAACATTTTGCACCTGCTACTGTCAGAATTTCTGCAAATCTGATGCCACGATAAGGTAAGCAAGGAAAAAATGAGCAAAGATTAATCTGATTTAAACAACTCTCAGATATTCACATACAAATTGTATGACTTAATCACATCTCCAGCATGGTTTTGCCATTAAAATATGTTTTATTCCAATTCTGATGCCTTATCCCTAAGCACCTTCCATCTTCCATAGGAGGTGAAACAAAAACGAACTCTCAGTCTTCCCCTCTGCATATTCCAGAGTCATTTGTACCACGTGTCTGTAACCAAACCAGACAAGGCTCTTGGTAAAATAGAAAATATAAATAACATTTGAAAATAATATACAACATCCCTCAAAAATTGATCCTATGGCATCATAAAGGCACTTAAGCACTCCTCAACAGACCTGGGACACCTCCTATTCCCTTCTGGCTCAGGGAAATATTTATTTATATACAAATAGTGAGACCATTGCAGCACTATAGAACTTAGAGGTCTATAGCACTCTAGAACTTACAGCTACAATCATTATAGATCATCACTACAGCAGAAAGAACACAGATTGCATGGTGATTTCACAAATCTCCTTGACAGCAACTTCAGGCTATTCTCCCAGACTTCTGAACGCTATTCCTTAGACCATCTAATTTTCTTTCTTTTAAGGCAATTTGTCAGTCTTTCTTGTCTTAGTATATTTCCATGCCTTGCTGCATTGTGGTGTGTCTTTCTCAGACCCTCTCCCATAGCAGTTTCCCTGACCACAGGTCTTTTATCTACCTTTTCACCCATCTAGTTTTTCTTTTTCTTATCTCATTTTTCCTCTTCTCTCTTCTTCCTCAGCATCTTCAGCCTCAAGGTTGTCATGGACACCCCATTCCAAATTCTTTGTCTTGTTCCCCTCTTAAATTTCATTCCTGGCCCCACATCTGCTTCATGCTTGATTTTCCGTCTATTCCTGTTGAATATACCCCGGAGGCCCATTGAAGCCCAGTAAATCCTAGTCATTTCACGGATCCAAATCTGAAACTCTCTCCTCATCCTGTCTCTGACCCCTCTGGCTGAGCTGTCCTGTTGACGTCCTGCTGTTCCATTGTGCATCGTTTGTTCAGGTGCCCACCTCACCCCCAGACATTCAAACGTTCTTCCTGTTACAAAGCTGCTCCTCCATCACCACGTGCCCAAGCACAAGGTGTACCTTCCTCTTGCCTGCTTGTCACCTGAGCTGGGTGGCTTTCTCCCACCAAGCTGACTGGGGTGCCAGCTCATGTCGCAGGCTCAGATCAGTGCTTGGGATGAGCTACACCACAGTCTAAAGCTGGTTCATGCCAAATGAGAACAAGAACATCAAGACCGAAAAAAAAACCCAAAACCACCAGCTAAAAATCTAACCTGCTAAGTATATGAGTATTGATTTTTTTTTTTCCATGAAAATATTTGTTTTCGTGTAAGAAAAAGACACATCTTTGGCACTAAGTTCATATCTGTACAATATTTGGGGATCTTGCTCCCAATCACTGGGGACTCTAAAATAAAAAAAATATATTTGTCCCCACAGACATTCATTATTTGTTTTTTCTATTTATTTAGTGTTTATTTGTGTTTACAAAGTCTCTTTCTTTGAAAGGGATGGAATTTTCTAAAATAATCTGAGACAGACACTTAGGATGAATGCTCTAATCCCCTATTATTCAAATCTGGGGAGGTTACAAAAAATAGAAGTTAAGTTTTTTCAATGGAAAGTATTAAGGAACTTTGCATTTTCTGATATTGAAGCAAATTTCAGACTATGACCTGAATAATAGCTGTAAAGTTAATAAGTATGCAGAAGACATAAAAAGAATCGATCAGCTCTCTATGGAATCTTTTGAACAGCTTAGTAGCTTTGGCACAAATTTTTAATATGCTGTTGCTTTTTAAAATGCTGTACACACAAGAGAAGATTGGAGAAATAATCCTGTACCACTCATAATATTTTTTATTTTCTTTCTATCTTTTCCTTCCTTCCTTCCTTCCTTCCTTCCTTCCTTCCTTCCTTCCTTCCTTCCTTCCTTCCTTCCTTCCTTCCTGCCTTCCTGCCTTCCTGCCTTCCTG
>VYXF01005264.1:2205784-2340160 GCA_013397295.1 Polioptila caerulea | reverse complement strand
CCTTCCTTCCTTCCTTCCTCCCTTCCTCCCTTCCTCCCTTCCTCCCTTCCTCCCTTCCTCCCTTCCTTTCTCTCTTTCATTTTTTTTATCTCCCCTTGGCATCTAACACCTGAAGAGTAGTATTTAGGCTTTTTGTCTTTATGAATCTCTCTCCTTTTGGCTTACCTTCAGTCTCTGTTTCAGTAAACAAAACATGATACTGCAAATGAAAGTCTGTATTTTTGGGTTTGATATAAACAATATGAAAAATAGAGCATGAAGAAGCTTGCACAGTTCTAAAATCCGTATAGTGTTTATTTTTCATCACCTAATTTATCACTAGCATCCAATTTATTTTTGTGTTTATGCTCTTAATATCTAAAAGGACATGAAATTGCATCCATTATTTATATGGAAAACGTCCAAACTTAAAAAGTTGGCTCATTTGACATTCATATATGACTCCTAAACACCTAGCATTCCTGAAACTGTTTTGACAATTCAAAGCAGCCTGAAGTGACCAGACAGGTTTTGCTTGTGTAATAATCATAGAATTGTAGAGTATCTCAAGTTGGAAGGGATCCAGCTAGGATCATGGCGTCCAACTAATTGTTCCTCAAGGGACTACCTAAAACTCAACCATATGAATAACAGCATCCTGAAGATGCTCCTTGAACTCTGACAGGCTTGTGCTGTGACTTCCCTGAGGAACCTGTTCCAGGGACTGACCAGCCTCTCAATGAAAAACCTTTTTCTCATGTCCAATCTGATGCATCATCATTCTATTTCCACATGCCTAAATAACTTCTGTTTTAAAAAAAAAAAAAAAAAAAAAAAAAAAAAAAAAAAAAAAAAAAAAAAAAAAAAAAGAATAACTTAAGATTTGGTCTCTAGGGAAAAACATCCAACTGAGAAAAGTTTAACTTTTCAAACAAGGCATTCTTATCTGCTTAATAATCCCATATATGACAGATGTGAAAGGTGGAGTGTACAACCAAATTAGCTGAAACCTCTCTAGATGAAACCTTAAAATGTCTGACTGTCCTATCCCATGGTGTTCTTTTTGAGAATTTCAAATAAGGATATCTTTGAGTCTGTAAAGTACCTTGATTTTTCAAGAACTGCCTGTCTCCACTTAGAGCCTGTAATTCAGCTCCAAGCCATCTGGAATGAGCACCCAGTATCACACCCAACAATTGCAGTGCACTCAGCTCTGTAAAGCTGCTGTTTGACAGCCTATCGCGAATTGCCTGCTTAATTACTATGAGTTCCTACAGTTCAATGCTACTGACGTTGACACAAGCCAAGTATACATAAATGTGGATATTCAAGTTCAAAACTTTTTAGATTCTTTTTCTTTAAGATTAAGGAGCTCTTGCTTAATGGTTTTATTATCCCTTTGCTAAAAGGAGCCTTCATGGAGATAGAGGATCCATAAAAAGATGCAACATTTTAGCACATTATTGCTACTTCCAACAAAACTACATTAAAAAACTTTTTTTTTTTTTTTTTTTTTTTTTTTTTTTTTTTTTTTTTNTTTTTTTTTTTTAATTTTGAAGATGTACTTGAAGTATAGGTAAAAACCAGACACTGGCAATATTTCAGAACAATCCATCAACTGGTAGAAAACAAATCTATAGTACCCAAACTCCCAAGCTCAGATAAGCTGTGCACATCCTGACAGGCTCATGTCTAATCTGTTCTTAGAAACCTTCACCAAAGAAGGCTACACTACCTCCCTAAGCGGTCTAATCTGCCGCCTGTCTACACCATTCACAAGTCTAAAGTAATGCCTGAATTAAGTCTGCAGTTTCTTCATGCTCCTATTCTGTCAGGAGCATATCACGTGTAAGATGTCTCCCTCCCTCACCACAAGTGGCCATACGTTCCTGCTTCCCTTTGAGCCCTGACATTTATTTATGCCAATTCTGCAATTTTTGCTCTGACTATAAATCACACTGATGAAATGGCATGTTTTTATTTAAAGACTAGACTTTTTTTTTTTTCTTTGAGTGCTTAATTTTGCAAGTCCAGTTTAGAGGTCAGCCATGTGAAGAGCTAAATCAGCATAACTGAGAGGAGACAAATCTCCTAGGGGGAACTAGAATAAATGGCTAAATGTAGAGAAAACAAATTGTGTTTGGGCTGTTAAAAATGGCATAGTTAATGTTCAACCACAATCTGCAGGTCATCATCACAGGATTAGCTCCTTCCTTGCTTTCCTGTTCGCAGTAGGTTCCTGTTTAGTAGCTGAATTTAAAATAGAAAGTCATCAGAAGGTCATATTTTGATGGATGAAAAAAGGCAGAAAGATTATGGAGCGGAACTGGTGTAACTGCATAGATATCGTGAAAGGTGTGGTTCCCAAACTATCTGCTTGCTTTGTTTTCCCTCTCTTTTTTCCAGCCTCAGTTACTCCTTGCCTCCTTTTCCACTTGTCTTGTCCCCTCCCTTGGATGAGTTCTGGTGTGCCTCCAGCCTCTGAGTACTTCTTTTATGCTCAGTAACCTGGCAAAAATGTACTTTCCCTTTTTGCTGGGACGATGGGCTGCCCTGGTTCAGCAAACTGCCAGATGAGCAGCAGCAGCTGAGTCTGTGCCACAGGTGGGGGCATGAGAAGGAAACTGTGCTGTCACTGTGTGTAGCTGTCCTATCAGAGGGGTTTAAAGTCCCTTAGGAAATATCCCATAGGATATATCAAGATGTTATTCATTCTTTGAGCTAAATAAAGCATGTGCCAAAAATGATGTCTTGTCTGCTTGACTTTTCACAAGGAAAACAAGGATTTGTAAAGCTATGGCTGCTGGGGTTGCAGTCTAGTTCAGTCATGCTCCATTCTCATTTGTTTGACTAGACCCATTGAATTCAAGTAAATTCAGCACAGTTAATAAGTATTCACACTGGGAAAAAAGGACTCTAGAAAGGGTCATTATTTTAATCAATAGAATGAACCTAATTTTCTTTAAGTCTAACTGAAACAAACTGACTGCAAAACAGGGAAAAACAAAATACAGTCCAAGAAAAAACAGAACTTAAGAAATATTCAGCAGTGTTTGAAAAAAAATATGGGGCACACCTTGCCTTATTTCTTTCCCTGAAGGAAGTGACAGATTTGAGTTTGAGCCTAAGCCCTGAGGAAAAGGTCAGCATACCCTTGTTATACATTTGGGATCTTGGTAGATGGGTAGCCTCCCTCATCCTGATAGACCGATTCAGAGAGAGAAGAACCAACACAAGTCATAAGGAAAGGACAAGTGACAAGAAGAAAACCTCAATCAGAGTGTTATTAAAGCATCTTACTGTAAGAATGCCTGAGCAAACTAGACCTGGACTTTGATGCTGGAGCTTTTATGCAGTTTGTTCAGCTAAAAATAGGAATAATTTGCAGAGACCATCACTAGAAATCCTCCTTTCCCGTCAATTCCATTTTTTAGTGTAAATATTGGTCTTCTTTTCTTCACTATTGCTCTATTTTTTCACATATTCCTAAACATCTGGAACCATAACATCTGTCCAGGTGTTTAGAATACTTAATTTTAACCAAAACAAATGCATATACTGGAGGATACATATAATTTCATGTCAGATATAATCCTGCATGAATTATTAATGGAGTGTTCTTTTCTTATTATTTAGCTTTGTGTTGGCAGCCTCAACAGCAAAAGATTACAGTAGTTATTTATGTGGCTGATACTACACATTTGTTTTCAAGCTTGGGAAAAGTGGATTGTAGATTTGAAAAACAATAGCTGGCCATAGCCACTGATTTAATATTTTCCTCTTTGAAGTTTTTTGTTAAAATTAGATTAGTATTACAATTTGCTTATCCTGTAGAGTTATTACAATAAGATTAAAAAAATTTATAGCTTGTTGAAATGTTGATACTGTAAACACTTTTGCTGAATTTACAAAAAGAAATCTGTACTTACATTGTATTTTTCTATGATAATATTGCATTGTGTAGTAATAAAAAAAACCAGCTTCAAATCCAGTTGTATATTCTATAGTATTATTTCTAGTAGGATTTATATTGAAACAAACAAAATTTTTCTGTAGTGAAGAATTTCTCATTTAACATCCCTCTGTCAGCTTATAACTTTCAGAAAAAGAGTCCACTTCTGCTTAGGATTGTCATATTGTTCTAACCGAAGTTTTAATTTCACCCTTAAAGCAAAAAATTGTTCCAATTACTTAATTATTATTATATGTCCTAAAGCATTAATCAATGCAAGAACCTTCTTTCTAAGGAATGTAGTTGTTTTTAATGACTATCCATAAATTTTGGAGGTTTGTCTTTCAATGCAAGCGTATGTCGCTGTCACTTTTTCAGACTACTCTTCTTGGTATATTTGAAGAGAAAAGTTACTTTCAGTGTTGCAGAATAGTAAGATCCCTTCTTCTTAGCTGTTGCACTAGGGCTGTTGAAACAAGTGCAGAAGTCAACTGAAGTCACTGAGTTTGCTTGCTAATAAAAGTGGATTCCTAGCTAATCCGCACTACCAAAGTGTACTGATATATTGTCTCTAACATTTTACACTGTGAAATACCAATCATGTGACAGCATGAATTTCCTTAGATATTGAGCAGATATACAACACATACACCCACTTCTTTAAGTCGGTTTTCCGAAGTGTGAGTGTGTATCAGTATATAAAAGACTGGCTGAAATATTTTTTTCTTTATTTTGGTGTCTGATCTGATTGGGTTCTTAATGCAGGACCAGCTTTATGCAAAGTTCAAGTTAACAGCTGTAGTTTGTAGAGGACCTTTAGAATTATACTCTATTCTTTCAACGTTTTTTTTTATCTGTATCTGGAGGAAATCTTTCAACCTTCCTTTTTAAGTCTAATCAACTGCTAATTATTCTGAGCCTACAAAAAGAACAATACTAAAGTATTTGTCATTTTCAGCCCCCAGCATGATATACAGCAGTTATTGTTTGGGGTACAGTGAACATTTTTAAAAGCTGATTCATGCAGTGTTTAGCATATCTTTTTAGACTGCTCTTTTGAATGTCAATTAGATTGAACCAGAACATTTAACAGCAATAGCTGAGTACAAAAAGGATTTACGTGTATTATATATATATACCTTATGTCAACATGTCATTGCACATGTATGGAAGAGAGAAGAGAATGACAGTTAAAGAGAAGCATGATTTGCAATTGCCTACTGAATTTTGGTGAGAAATAAGAGTAAACTAAAAAGCTGAACTGCCACCAAGAGACTTCAATAATTTATGTACTTGTGAAGACTGACAGAAAGTGTGCTGTTTATAATTTTAACATAAGTTAATCCTTGTTATTTTAAACTGAAAGCCAAAAGGAGTTTTGAATAGAAAAAATGAAGTAATGAGAGTGGAAGACATTAAAAGAGGATTGAAAACTGGAGAAAATGACTGTCAATTTCATATTATTTATTCCATTTTAGTTTAATACTCCTTGTAACAGCACAGAGAAAAATTGCTACTCACAAAGGAGTCCATTTCACATTACCCACTACAAGACTGGCAGTGAGGCTCTGCTATGCTAGAGGAGAGAAGGAGACCATTCTGTCATTAAGAATCCGTCTTCAAGTAGGAGACCATTCTGTGATTAAGAATCCGTCTTCAAGTACTTCAAGGTCTTTTTCTTTATTTAACTCAGGGAGATGGACTTTTCTTAGTGTCAATCACTGCACTGCACACAGTTGTTGAGAAAGTCATGGCAGAGTCTATACTCACTTTACCAGCAATGGGCTGGAATAAGATTCTAATGAAAAGTACCCTGTAATTTTTCAGATACTCTCTCTGATATCTGACTTTTCAAAGTTGTCTCAAAAAAAAGACTCAAGTAGAGAAAGATACAATTATTTACAGGCAAAGAATTTAATTTGAATCAAGTGCATGTTTGAATTTACTAATTCAAACTGGCTGATGTCCTTGGTCATTACAAATCTTTTACAATATAGATGAAGTTAAACAAGCAAAAAACAAACAAACAAACAAACAAAANTAGCGCAGTAAAAAAAAAAAAAAAAAAAAAAAAAAAAAAAAAAAAAAAAAAAAAAAGCAAAAGAGAAACCTCACAGTAGTCTCAAAAATAAGGAGTACAAGTAAGAATATCTACAGAGTTAAGAAATCTTAGAGTCTTTTCTGGTTCTGGTCATTAGTAATACTCACTCCAGAGTTTCACACATAACTTAATATTTAATTGTCTTAAAATTTTAGGTGACATAACAACTCTTATAGGTATACTGTATCTAACGAAGTGTGTGTACTGATGAACTAGCTTCTGAACTCAGTATTTTTCCTTCAAACCAACACAAGACTTCAGAATTTGGTCTATGCTTTATTTCAAAAAAAAAAAATCTTTAAAGATGTGGTGATTTCTGGCATCCTGTTAGGAGATGGATAAATGACATTAAAAACATGAAAACTTTGCTACTTTTTCTGGGAATTCTCATCATAACTTATGAAAACCATACTGCACGTTTTAGTTCTAGAATGTGAATATACTTTGGCATTTTGAACAATCAATACTAAGCCTAGTAACACTAATTATTTTTTTATTGATGATCTGATGAATGCTTAGCTGAATTTGGATCTTCCAATAAAATGTATTGTTGGGATTATCTCAAGTTCAGAAGACTGTGAGAAAGCCAAAAAAACCCACAAATATAATCAAACTTAAAGGTCATAAAATGATGTAAAAATGGCTGAAATTGTTGTCTAGTGTGTAAAAATATTGGAGCATTCTGACTACAGAGTATATTGAAATCAAACTACAAGAGATTGCATTTTATCTTTTCTCAGAAATCAAATGTTGAAGTGGGGCAGAAAACGAAAATGTTTTTTGAGAAAAGTTAACTAATGGAAATAACCTGTAAGGGAAAGTGATAAGCTTCCACATTGAGAGGAATAAAAACTTAGATCTGCCAAAAATATGTGAAGCTCAGTGTATAATCTAACAATATGTAGACATCTGCAGGCTGAATGTGCCCTGGAAGCAAGTGTGTGGCTGCACAGAGGATGCTACTCTGGGGACTTCATTTTGCTTTGTCTGAGTTAAAGTCCCAAGAGCAGTGGGGCAGGGAAGAAAAAATAAAAAATAACATTTTACCAAGTTTGTGAAAAGAAATTTACAGGTTAAAGGACAGAGAGGCCTGAGGAATGGAATTTTAAAGTAAAAACAAAATGCAGGAAAGAAAAATTTAATGAGAATGCATTCATAAGAGGAGCATGAAGGACGATAATAGTTCAGTCTACTGAAAATCAAAGGTACATAAAAATTTACTAGGGCAGATAATATAGGAATAAAGAAAAAGAGCTACAAGTCACATTAAAAGAACAAAATATGATGTCATTTGTATAAGACAGACTTACCAATTACCCCTTTTAATTCAAATTACATAAATATCACAATAAAAGGTTTGTTTGTCCAATTACAGATAGTGGAACAAGGGTTGTATTTTTTGTCTAGTACATCACATTTGGGCTTCAGATTTAGATCCTTAGAAGATCGTAGATCGAAGACAGACCAGATGGATAAAATGAGAGAATTTCTTATAAATATGCAGCAGAATTACCCACTGGCAATTGAGGGTTTTGACTGTGGGTAGAAAGTGCTGCAGGGATATGAGGTCCAGCAGTTTCTGAGAATATGTCTGTAAGAAGACCTCAGTATACAACTTCAAGAAAATATTTGAGGGAGACATTTTTCTGGACAGATTCCAGCCAACAGAAAAATATTCACTGGTACTATGGGGGTTGGAGACAACACGAATGGGAATGACAGCAAATTGACAGAGTTCACAGTTTTTTTAAAAAAGAGCCCAGAGAGCAAAATAACAAACAAAAATGAGCAGATAGTGAGCAAACACTGAGATTTGAGAAGTAAGCTTAAGGGGACAGGAGGTAGGAAAAACAGGCAGCTTTCAACAGGTGATTTTAAAAGTACAGATTCAAATTGTTCCATTCTTAGGGAAATAGAACAAGGGACCAGTATGGCTAAATCCAAAACTGTTCAGTGACTGCCAGATAAGCAGAAAAATTAAGGAAAGGGAAAGATAGATTGGATTGCCATGAGCAAAATGTAGGAGCAAAGCAAAGACCACAGAGATACTGTAGACAGAGCTAGGAAGAACACAAAATCTTCTCTCTCTCAGAAAAAAAAAAAAAAAGTTATTAAATGTGTTTGTAATAAAGTTAACAAACAAAAGCTGAACTTAAAAAGGATAGAAATTTACTAGTAGATAGTTCTTGGAAGGCTAAAGAGCATAATATGGTTTCAAATATATTGACTGCTATGATGCCAGTCTGGTAACAGAAAGATAAGCAGAAATCAGCACACTTTTCTGAAACAGAGATTTTATTGAATTATGTTCTTATAGAACAGTGGGGCTGATCAAAAATGGAAATGCTTTAGTGAAGTTCATTACATGATCTCACATGATTTTTAAAAAATTAGGTTTTTCCTGTAAAATCATCATAATCTTACAATAAATATATAAGCACATTTAGATATTTTTGTCTTTGATTGAAGGATATAAAATAAATAATTTTCAAATATAATATTAAAAATAATTCTTTCTAAATTCATGTCAGATTAAAAAAAAATCTAGATAAAATTTGTTTAAGCATTATTTACATAATTTTAAATTGAGGGCATGGAATAAACTTTCATTTGCTTTGTCACACATATATGGATGCTGTGAATATGTAACTGAAGTGAATTGCATTCCTTCAAAACATTTAAATTGGAATTAGAAACTTCTGGCTCCTCTAATCAAGCTGGTACCATCAAATAAGGTAGACATTGAATTGGATGTGTTGGTGTGAAATTTTGTAGTGCTTGTGTATACTTGCTAAGCATTCCTGGGATAGAGTAATCCCAAATATTGAATTATTTTTTCTTTGGAACAGCTACAACATCCTGAATCCTGTCTAATATGAAAGACACTTGCTTCCATGTGGGACTTGTCTAAAAGAATATAGTAGCAAACTCAGGTGTCCTCTAATATGTTTCACAGGAAAATCACTCAATCTCCCTTATTTTTGTGAATCAGATTCACATCCCATTCTCCAGAGATGAGATGCAAGCAATTTAAATCAAGGTTTTTCAGACTTTAGATCCATTTCAGACCATTCAATTAATTTGTTGTAGATGCAGTCAAAGTCCAGTGACATCAAAATCTCACAAAGTTTTCTCATTCCTTTTTTCAGACTGATCTCTAAGATCATTTCTATAATATCTTGATATCTCTGATAATATAAAGTACACATCAGAATAACGAGTTTAGACAATGTATTGGTGGAAGCCAAAAATTTCTTTCATTATTTGAAAGATAACTCTGTTTGGGATGACTCATTGGAGCTATATTTTTTTTAAAACTTTCCCTTAACTTTACAATCATTGTTCTTAGGGAAACAAAACTGGAATGTCTTTTTTAAATGTATTTGTCAGTTGTATACTCATTGGCAATCCGTATTTGCTCTACCACTACTTGCTAATCAAACTCATAACAAATATTAAAATTAATCATGAAATTAAATGACAATGTAAAAATTTGCAGTGGCATGTGAAAGACAGTTTATTCTGTGTTGTGGTTATATCACAAGGACTAATGGGGAAAGTGCAGCAGAAAAGTAAGGTAAATCCCATGAGGAAATATCTGACTTTCCTGTTCAACCTGTTCACTTGTTAGAACTTATTTAATTTGCTATATACAAATGAGATTTAAATTATATTACTCATAGCCTAAAGCAATAAGCATTTATTTTAGTTTGTAAAAGGGTAAACCATATTTTGCTGTCTGTTTAGTACTGCACTATCTCATTTTTTGGCAAGTATTGACTAAAGGAAGAATTCTGTCTTCTTCCGTTCTTCTACAACATTCTTCTCTTCTGACAGGAACACAGATAAAAGGATATTAAACTTTTAATCTTTTATTTAAAATTCACTGCATGGTCAAAATGCAGTCTGTGGGACAGAGCACACATTTCAGTTTTCTAGTTGTATCTGGAAAATTACCCATTGATTTGTTTGGCAATTAATTTCTACAAGATACCTATCTTTACACAAACAGTATTTTCTGCAACTGTTGGTACTCTAGATTCATAGCACATTCATAGAAATTATTTGTGCAGGTTTTACTTCTGTGTGGAATACAAAGCAATTATTTATGATAAGGAGTCACTAATTTTGAAGCAAATTGCACTTTTCCCCCTGTGAAAGAGACTAGAGGAAATGGTGCACTGCAGAGATTGTTGTAGGTCCTTGATTTCTACTAAGACTGTGAAAAAGAGTTGGTGCTCTCTATGAATATGATCTCTATTACTCTGATCATTTTTTTTCCTAATCATTGAGGGAATAGAAGTCCAAAGCTTTTAATTATTCTGAGGTTTGTAAAGTTTTGTAATTGTAATTACCTCTAGCCACCTGTCCTCCCCAATCCATAGGAAGAGTTTTACCCTCTCTATTGGTCTTTACATACAGTTAGATTATCCAGTCACATTTAGCAGAAAAACAGTATTCAAAGTTTTCCACATCAGATAATTAGCAATTTCAACTCTGAGTGTGTCACTTGAAATAAATTTTGTTGGATTGTACACTCCAAAAGCTGTATTTGCTGGTGTATTTGTTTTGTGGGTATATGAATGGTTAGGTGTTGTGAGATCTGTTGGATAAGTTAAAATGTCATAGCTGAGAAAGGCATCAAACCAGAGAGTACTGAGTAAGACATAAATTAAGGGGTCAAATACTACTGGTGCTGGTCTATGTAACAGTATCTAACAGCAGAAAGCAGTTCCTTATTTCATTTAAAATTATGCTTAAAGTAGCTTGGAAAAGATTTAAAAGAGAAGTTTCGTATTTTAAGATGTTATTTGAAATAGTTCGCCTATTAATAGAACATGTGATTACTACTAAAACATCCCAAACTGTAAAATAGGATTACCAAACCAAACAAACAAACAAAAGTCAAACAAAGGGAGGTGGGGAGGGGGGAGGGGGGAAATAAGCAACAAAACACCTAAGTACTGGACCTTGCACTGGAGAATCTTGATATCCACATATTTTACTGAGGGCTCAAAGATCCCCAGTAAAAAAAAAAGCCTAGAGTGCTGTAGATAGAGTGTTCAGCCTAGTCAGTTTCTGTTTTCATAGCTTTCCCTTCTGCTGTTTTAAAGAAGACCGTGCATGGAGTGTTTATAAACAACAACACTAATTATTAATTTGAAGTTAAAGAACGTATCTCCCTAGTACATATCTCTGGCCAAAGCTTGGAACATCTCAAAAATGATCTTACAAACCCATGCCCTACCCTAGAGATTATGTAATATGCATCTGTGCAATCCTTTTACAAGGTTTCACAGTCAGGAGACTATAGAGACTGAATCAAATTTCTGTGTATTCTCCCTGGGGTCAGTGACAAATCAGCAGCTGTTTGTTTCCATCGATATAGTCCGTCTGCTGCTGATGCAAAAAAAAGACAAGTTTGAATTCTTGTGACTCAGCTCAGGCGAGACAGTGGGGTGGGTGGGTGACTGGGTTTACAGATTTTAGACCAGGTGTGTTGTTGTCAGATAAGCAGAACAGAAAATGCTGATGCTTAATTGCTATGTACTTGCCTTGAGAGGGATCACACAGTAAAACGAGAAACAATAGACTTACAAGGTAAGTAATTCTGTTTAAAATTGTTTTCTAATATAGCAACATTGTTTTGAGATTAGAAAGTTTGGAAAATAGGCTAGATCTGTGTTTTCTTATGAAAGCTTTCTCTTAGTTACTGCAGCAACTAATTTTTATACAATTTTCTGCAATGTGGTTGTATTTCTAAAAGGTGTCCAGATAAAGACTAATGCAGAAAAAATTTTCACTGGTGAAGGTAATGAGATTCATTGATATCTCCTCTTTCTTCTGTGGGAAGTGAAACAGTGGGAGCTTTCAAAAACCCAGTTTAGTCTTCCAATTCTCATGGGCCACCTCCAGCTTTAATAATTTATGTCAGTGTAAAGAGTAGCCTGTTGGAGTCAAAGTATTTTACTTTCTTTTCCCTGTCCTTTGAGCAGCTGCCTGCTGGGGGCTGTCAGGAGGGGTGTTGTTCCCTGAGACTTTTCTGTAACAGTGACCTTTATGCACGGAGAGCCCAAAGTGATTCTAGTAACACTAAAATGCTCCAACAAAGGAAATAATATTATAAATAGTCTTCTGCTGGTCTTTATCAGAGCTCAGATGGCTGGGTCACATTAGAAAGACGATGCACACAATGCCTTTCTTAAGTATGCCATTTCACTTTACAAATACCTTAGTGAAAAGGTTTGTGTATTAGAAACAACCTCCTCTATAAAGCCAGTCTAAAGCCTCTTGAAATAAATGGGTTCAAAGACTTGAAATGAGAAGTTCAAAGAGCTTCAGATTAAGTTATGAATTTCACCCTGCTTTCCCCTGTTGACTAACATTTGATTGGTCTACCTGCATGTCTACAACCATGGTTTTGTAAATATTTGTATGTAAACCAGAGGCATTTCTGACTTGACTAGGTGACTCTCATTCTCATTTAGAATGTAACAAAGTTCAAAGATTTATAAAGAAATATCTATTTTTAAGTAATTTAATATTTATTTTTTTTTTAATTAGGAGGCAATTACATAGGTCATCTCCACATTGAACAGATTGGCTTGGTAAAAAATTTTCTATGTCTGCCATGAATTATGTCTTTGATCATATATCCACAGTTAAAAAAACTGCATAATTTTGTAGGGTAAAAAAATCAAAATTGAATAGTGAGTCCAAGACTGAGTAGTTCTAAATACAAATGCTGTTGACATATAGGTCAGTTTTAACTGACTCACAGTGTCCTAGATCTACTCACAATTTATACAGAAAAAGACAGTTTGCATAGATCTAAATAATAATGGCATTAGAAGTTCAAATGCATCTCTTAAATTAACAGTCAGTGTATTTTTTGAACTGTTAAAATTGTGTGTTCACAGGAGGATTTCCTCCATAATATTCAGGAAATGGCATTAGTAACCTGCTTTAGCTTCAAAATTATCTCACAAATATGTGATTTCACACAGGCTGTGTTTTGGCAGTTTTGTCTCAAGGTGACAAAGGCACAGATAATAGAAGTAGCACTCCTGTCTGAAAGAAACGTTTTTATCTCTCCATACAGAGGTGGAAGAACTTGATGTTACTTAGATGCTATGCGAACATTTAAGAGAAATGAAAAAAAAATCTCTTTAATTACTTATCCTTACATGGCATGTATGGATGTGGTGCAATCTATATTTCCAATTTGTTTCTTTATTAATGTCAATGCTCATCCAAGTTCCAGTGCCTATATGAGTATCCTGAACATGTTACTGACCATACATTTCTTTTTCCCCATCCCATTGAGAAACCTCATGACGCATATGGTGGATAAGAAAGCAATTTATTGCACAATTAATAATCCATGGTTGTTGTAATGTCTAACCTTCTAGATTCTTTAAAACATAGGTATATCTCAAAGGCATTTCAACACCCATCTGTTTTTTAGCTTTCACAACAAAAGCTAAAACAGCTGCTAAGGAAACTCAGTAAGAGAAATCTTTTCACCCTTCTTTTTAAGCAACAGCTCCTCCACAAGCAAAAGTTAACTAGAGGGCAGGTTGGAACCTGGGAAAATATTTACTCAGCCATATGTAATGAACCTGGAAGGACCATCCTAAAATTCAGTCCGTGACACCTAAAAGATTGGCCCTAGGTTATGTTTGAGGATGGTCAGCAATGTGCTGCTTGAGTCCTCTCTGTGCTGTTGCAGCAATGAAGGCTAAACTCTATTAACAAGTTATTTGCAGTCATTCAAGTAAAGTGACCATGTCCCTCATGTTGGTGCTTGTGAGACTTCATCTGAAGAAAGGTGTCCACTCTTGGGTCCCCAATACACTAAAGATGTTGACGCAGTAGAGCAAGTCCAGAAGATGGCCACCAAAATGATAAAGGGGATGACGCACATGAGGTGTATGGAAAGGCTGATAGGAGGAAAGGTGGAGCCAGGCTCCTCTGAATGATGCAAAACAAAAGGGCATGAGTTATAATAATTGAGATTTCAGTTAAATACTGTGAAAATACTTTTTTCATCCTTTCACAGTAACAAGGGTCAAGCCCATTGAGAGACTGCCCAGGGAATCTGGGAGAGGATTCTTCTCTGATGATATTTAAAACTTGACACCATATTACCCTCAGTAACATGATCTAAATTCAAAGTAAGATCTAAATCTAACAGTGGCCCTGCTTTAAGCAGGGAGTCGAACCAGGTGACCTCCATAGGTCTTTTTAAATCTAAGTTATTTTTTGATTCCGGTGAAAACCTGCATGCTTCCCAACTTCATAATCTTTCTCTATCAGCACACCAAAATCTTTCTTCTCTGTTGAGTTACAAAAGAAATCTTTGTTTCCTATGCCAATAACTCATAGCAATCAAAAGTTTTGAATTTTGTGTCTCAAAAAAAAATCCCCAAATTATTTTTTTTACTACCTATGTATTTACTAAGACATATACAAATGTTAAATTCTCAGGCATCGTGTCAATGAAAATGTCTACAAGCAATATTAAATTTATTCCCAGATAGTCTCTTTGATTCCAGACAAACCAGCTACCCAGGCTGCCTTTTTGACCTAATTATGTGCTCTAAAATCCAGAGTGCATCTTTTTCTAAAGCACACTTGATGTGATATGGATTTATTATCCGCTCCACATACAGAACAGCAGGAAATCAATGGGCACACAACTAATTCGTCTTCCAGGAGCTGATAATAAAAAAAATAAAAGTCAAAGTACTGACTGTACACTCATATTTACTCTCAAAAATGTGGTATGCACAGTGTAGAAGATTAATAGAAGGGGAATGAAAGTTGTGAATTTTGAAGGCAAATCATCTGCTGGTATAAATTATTTAAACATTCTCAAAGTCAATAGAGCTATGAAACTTTACAGCAGCTACAAACCTGTCCCTTACAAGTCTTAATCTTCCACATTCCAGTTAGACTTTGAATCAGAAGACTTTAATAATCTCTTTTAGAGCTCAGCCACTGCTCACCAAGGTCAATGAAAACGTTCCCAGCAAAGGCAAGAGAATTTTGATCACAACTATCACAATTATAGTTATTTGCATTGCAATGTCTACCTTAGTCCTGTCAAAATGACTTTATTTATTTGGGGGAAAAAATTGAGAAACTCTGAGATATGCAGAGAGATTTTTTTAATATTTATTAATGAAACAAACTAATGTTAAGATTACTTCAAATACCTTTGCAGTCCAAAGAAGGAAATGCCATTAGTCGAGTTTGATACCTTCTGGACACCAATTTAATGAAACATTGCTCTTTTTCCACTCTTGGCTACATTATGCCAATCTCTCACTCTTTCTCTCTACTCCGATTCTGTTTTTAAGGTTTGCACACAGACACACTCACCCTTCAATCTCAGTTTATTCAATGAAGTTCTGATGGATATTTCAGAAAACTACTGCATTGGTGGCTGAGAGGCATTTCAAGTGTTTCACTCAAATCAGTGTCTCAGAGAGGGATAAAATGTTCTGTTACATAAACCAGAATATTTTGTATATGGATAATGGAAGAAACACATCATCAAAAATCAGTATCTCCTTTGTCTTGCCACAGCAGACATCTAAAATCCTACCTCATTCTTTTATTTGTTTCCTTAGAGAGTCAAACTTGAACAGCTTCCCACATAGTCATAAGAGAAGAAATAAATGTATTGGAAAAGAGGGAGTATTTTGTGGTCTGGGTTTTTTTTTTTCAATACCAATTACACTTTTGATCATATTTTAAAATGTTAAGTAATAGACCTGCCACATTTGGATATGATGTAATATAGAAACTGCTCAAACAAACCCTTATTTGTTACTAGAACATAAACATTTAACACTTATTTCAGATTAAGTAGCTGAGTCATGAAAGAATAAGTATTAATGCTCAATTGGTTCTATGCTGATATGTAACTGTTAAGAGAATAATAGTCTCTTAAAACAGCATGAAGGGAACCCAACATTTGCTTTAAAAAATATTTTTACTACCCAGTTCTGTATCATTATTCATACTATTAGCAAATTTTACATAAATGAAGGTATTTTTTGAACTTCAAAAGACAGTTTTTGAATACCCTTCTGTTAGAATTAATCTCATTTGGAAGCAGCAATTCTTTTCTACAATGACTTTAAATATTGGAATTATTTCAAAATAGCGTTTTCTAAAAAAAGACCTTTTTAAGCATAATTCAAAAACATTTGAAGTTTTAAATTTCAATGGGACTGCTCTCAAGGACTAGTGTCTGCAGTATTGGGGTGACAATTTATTAGTCCCTGATGTAGAGCTGTGAAAGAAGTGTTTTGGCTGCTATAGTTCTTCTTACTAGTAAAATTCCACAGCAATAGATAATAGGCATCTTTTTTATCAGTATTAACATTTTTAACCATTCGCGTTGCCCATGTTTCTGTGGTATTGTACCAGAGTCTTGAATTAGGATACAGTCTGCAATAAACACCTATTTTTATACATATTATTGGACTCCTTGCTCTAGTATTGATAAGTATTTAAATAATCAAATTAATTAAATTAATTTTTAAAGTACTCATTCAGGGTATCTGTGAAAAAGAAGTAACATCTTTAGATTTTAAAAAATTTTTCTTCATTTAAATTTTTCAGGTAGCACACACATTCTTCAGATATAATTTCAGCTTGATTTTGTTTATGGAGAACCTTGTAGGGATATTTGATCCAGTCTGTTGTCAGTATGTGGTACTGGTAGTGGAAGAAGAGGTTCATTTCAACTGACCTGATCTTTTTGTTAGGACAGTTCGATATCCTGAGTTTGTAGGGATTGAGCTGTGGTTATAATGGTTTTCTTTTTCAACAGATTAGGAGAGATTGAGATAGATTCCCTTTAAAGGGCTTTAGACTCAGTTTTCTCTGCTAGAAGAACAACAAAAATAGGAAGATGAAGTTGACTGACTGGTGTTTCAGTGGATAATATTGTAGGTTTAAAAACTAACAAATAAGAAAACTGTATTTTCCAGTTGTGGCAAAGCCTGCCTTGTGCAGGAGCACAGCAGCAAACAGAGTTACAGGTCTGATTTGTACACATTGATCCAGAGAAAGATTTGAATCCAACTATTAAAACTAATGCCAGCTGTCTGCAGCACCCCTGGGACATATATGCCAGATGGAGTTTGCCAGAACAGTATAACCATGTCTCTTCCCTGCCAATATGTTCCTTTACACCAGTGGGACTTGGGGAAAGCACTTGGGCTAACTATGACACAGGGGAACTCCTTGGCTAGGCCTTCCCGCTTTCTTTGTCCAGAAGATGCAATGGAAAAACAAGAGGGGAAAAAAAAAAACAAAAAACCAGTCACTCCATCTTATCTGTTATTGTAGCTTTTAAGTATGTTTCCTCTGTGGTGTTTGTTTTACCACTATGGGCTCAGTACTACAGCCTGTTATTTGATCGCTGCTTAAATCCTTTATGAGTGATTTTTCTGAGGACAGTTTTCTGAATTCCAAAATGGTTGCACTTGAATTGAACTTGATTTCCAATTCATCAGGCAGTGGGTTGTATAAATCCACTGCTAAATATGACCATTCTCTACTCATTTCCACTTGCATGAACTGCATTAATTCCCTTTTAAAGGTAGTGGAGCTCTTCTGCAGGCTGACAAGCCAGGGACATCCAAGTCTCTTTAATCTCTTAACCAGAGATGGGCTAAGACCATACTGGTGGTCATTTCATCTGATTTAAAAGAGTCAGCTGTTAACACAGCCAGACCTAAATCAGTGGTTAAAATGCTTCAGACAAGCTCTTTTCTACTCTGTCCTTCTGGGACCTTGGCTTTCCCTATTTCTAGAAGGGCTTTTCTAAGTTTGCAGCTATTTAAAAAGCACAGATGTTGTTTCTTCTCTTCCCTGTCACTGGTGCATGGAAAGTGGAAATCTAACAGTGAGTTATTATGCTAAAAAATTCTGCTGTCTGTTTCTCAGGTGCACATCACAAAAAGACTAATTTTATATGGATTTTCCTGTTTGTTCTCAGAGGCAAAATAAGACTCTGGTATTCAGGTATATAAGTGGGGATTTTTTTTTTTCTTTTCCTCTTCTTTTCTTTCCTTTACTGTGTTCAGGGAAAAAGGATAGTTGTGATACTTTATCGCCATCAGAAAAGATACGTTATGGTGTCCTGATTGTAATCTAATAATTTAAAGTAAATAAATTTGCTTTTGAATAGGGAATTTATGTGGCTTGAGAATTAACTGTACCACAGGTGACATGATACTTTGTACTACAATAAAGAACATCATGTCACCTGTGGTACAGTTAACATCACTAGCCATTTTCACATCACTTAGGATATTTGTGGTGCACAGACAAAACTGTGGTTTTATACTTCCCTTAAGTTTACTGTGTTGCTATTTTCTCACCTACTTTTTATATTTACAATACACATCTTCTGGGATCTCCGTGTTTTTTCCATTTTCTGGGGCCCTCCAGAAATTATCCCAGAAAATCAGGAGCTATTTATAACATGCCTGTGCATATGTGCTGAAAGCTGTAATAACAGGGCTTCTAACAGGTATGATTTTGTAGGAGGTTAGAACAGCAAAGAGCAATGAATTTCCAGCGAGTCTGTCCAACACAAGAACTATTGCATGGTGAGCCTGACTTCACCCTGTGTTACTGTGAGCAGGGCTGGAAGCCATGACAAACAGAGGCCTCTGTGAGGAGAGCATGTCCCCACTGCTCCATTCCTGGTGAAACTAAAAGTGGGAGCTACTGGCTCAGAGCAGTACATAGGCAGAGCTTCAAAGCTTCCTGGAGATCTGCGGTCACCCACTGACCTCTGAGTAGTAAGGAATGGTCAGAGGTGGTGTATTTGTGGGCTTACCTGCTCCTGTGCATTTTCCTATTGGTATGAAAGGCTCTGCTGAAGTTCTACTCTCAAAATAAGCCCAGCTTGCCAGCTGCTGTTTCAAGGCAAGAGGCTGCATAACACACTCACTCCCTGCTGCAGGCTCCTTTTAGCTGATTAGTCATTACTGCACGCACTATTCAGTTGCACAGCTAGTGTCTCTCACCCCAGCACAAAGAACTTTCCTTGCTTCTTGTAAAGGAAAATGAATAATCCCAGTGTCAAATACCACAGTCTATTGTGGTGAGCAAATTTTGCTCATTGTTGTTTTATTTTTCCTTCCCTGCCTTCCTAGTCCCTGAATGGTAAGCTACCGGTGAGTGATCTGGACTGTCTGGCTCTCTGCAGGCTATTTCCTTTTGCTTCACTTTTCATTTTGAAAAATATGCAAACTTCCATCTGTTTCTTGAACACAATCCTTCTGAGATCTATGTATGCATGAGCTTTTTGTGCTGAAGAGGCAGGTTTCTTTGGACTGTATCATTTTACGTGAATGCATTTTGACATTGGTTTTCTGCTTTCACATACTCATCCTACCTGCACATTGTGTTTTAGGTGCCACTCAGAGTAATCATTAAACTTCTATAGTGCTTGCAATGCAATTGGGCACCAATGTTAAGTACAAGCAATGGCAAAGCTGATCAACAGTAAAATCTCAGGTTTCTGTTTTTAGCCAGGGTGTATGCGCTTCTGCTCTACAGCAGATGTTTCTGCCTTTGAGGCAATTTCAATGCTGAGCTATTTTAAAGACAGATTATTCTACATGAACAAGTAAATTCATAATTAATTCTGCTTCCAACTTTTAAAGATTTATTTTTTTTTGCCACTGAGATAAAAAATGGAACTGCCTAAAATGAAAGCTCTGAGAGTTTATATAATTCTTATTCCATCAGATGGTGTTCCAGTGACAAAAGATAATTTGTTCTGACCAGGGATGGCTTTGATTCATACCTAACACTGAGAGGTAGGATGTGATTCAGATAACAAAAGGTTGTCATTATATAACTGAAGTGATGCATGTAAACCAGACCCCATTTGAGCACATTGCCTCAAAATTCTTACCTCTCACTAAGACAGGTGATGTTGAAAGCACATTTTTCCCTCCTGTCTTCCCATACTAACTGCATTTAGAAATCAAACTTGGGACAAAATTCCCTTCGTTTGGAGACCCCAGCTGTGCAACCTCTCTCCAGAACTGACTGCCAACTTTACTGCAGTTTCTCGGTACCTTCTCTAGGGTAAGGAAGTAAATATTTTTTGCTGAGCAAAAAATAAACAATGTTAGCATTGTTTATTTCTAATGTTTCTTTATAATGTTTATTTATTTATAATTTTTTATTTATAATGTTTCTTTATGTTTATTTATTTATTTACTTATACACTATTGTGTGGTCTGGTATATTTTCTGGAGGAATATTTTTATGTCTTCTTGTGATGTAAATGCAAGTTGTTGTGGTGATTTGTGATGGCACGTCCTTGTTCTGGCTCCCTGGGAGGAATCTGGGGGAAACTGGAGTGGCAAAAGGCATTTTCAGTGGTGTGTCCTTGCTGCAAAATGAGAGAGGGGTGTTGTTCCAAATAAAACTCTCCTTTTTAGGCAGTCCTGTTTAGTCACTCAGATAGCAAAGGCTTAAACATCAGTAAAATTGGATGTTTCAGTGGATAATATTTTAGGTTTCAGACCGGCAAAAATGAATGGAAGAAGCCACAAAGGAAAGCGCAGACTGAGCTGCTCTTTCAGCAAAAACTGCTAAGATTCATCAACGCCAGGTGAGCTGAGCTGTCTCTATGCTCTGTTCAGGGCTGGATACCAGGAGTGGTACAGCTGCCCTGGAATGGCACAGGGAGATGTGGGGCCAGTTGCCATCTGCATCCTGCCTTAGAGACTCCACCTCATCTCTCCCCCAGAGGATGTGACCCGTAGGTCTTAACTCATGTATCTGAGTGGAGCAGAAAGACACTACACAAATATTCCTTTGATGTGAGATGCTCTGTTCACATTCTTACAACTCTAGCAGCTTGGACTTTTTCTTTACCTCTTCGCTGGCTGTGGTTTTTGTGAACGTTTTTTATGTGAGTGTGTGAGTGTTTTCAAAATGATGTGATTATATTTGCTTTCTTTCAAGGGCTGTTGGTGTCCAGACTGCAGTGTTTTGGAAAAAAAAGTTGTTATAATGTAAAAGTTATCAGAAAACGTTTAATTTGAAGAATGTGATCTTGTAGATACAACTCTTAATGGGGTAAAGTAAGTTTTGGGTCTTGGAATAGCTTCTTTTTTCATCACATTGATGGAACCCTCTGGCTCTGTACAGTGTTAGCAACCAACCCTTAGGGAAGAAAGGAAAAATCATTAATTCTGACAGCAGAAGCAGTGGCTCTGAATGGCCTTATGGATTTCAATTTCTTTTTCTCATTCCAGCGTGTATATTTATAGCGAATATTCTTGAGAATTTCTGTTTTGGAGTTCATATACAGCTTCAGACAATACAGCAACATCTTCCAAACATCTCTGTCTTGCTAAAAGTTTCTAATACAATATTTTAGTTTTTTATAGTCTTTCAAAATTTCTATCTTGCATAGGAGAGGCAAAGTGTGGGATTTTTTGAGTTTTTAGTTTCAGTACACTTTTATGTAGGTACAAGTTTGTTTTTCAGATAGATATATCACTATCTTCTATAAATACTAAGGCATTTTTGGTCCTAACAGTTAGAAAAAAATTATATCAACTGATTTAAGACACAGAATTGGAATTTTGGTACAACTCTTTCCCTCCTGAGTGCCATTCATCTTGTAGAATAGAAATTAGCACACAAGAGGAAGATGGGTGATGGTGGAATAAAGAAGCAGGATTGGTTTTGGAAAACAAAAACTGTGTATCACTTGGCTAAAACAGGAAGTGACAATCAACCATATTTTATTAAATATACATGGAAGAGAACAACTTGCAAATGCTGTGTTCACATAACCCCAAGTCAATGAATGACTGAGTGTCAAAGACTCTGTTTTTCATTTTAAAATCTGCCATTTCAGACACAGGCTAATTCCTGGAGGCACTCATTCATGCTAATGAAACTTGTAGATCAAAATGAATGGATTTTAGTCCTTAACAGGAGAGAAAGATGAAAAAATGTGTGGTTCCGTCACTTTCCCTCCCCTCCTAAGAAGCAGCTTTTTCTTTCACTCGCCTTTATTCATTTTGTGTCGAACTAACTATACTGTCATTTTTTTTGTCCAGATTGCTCAAAACAGTATTTGGCCAAGCTGACAGCAATTACAAAAGCCTTTATTTGAGCCCAAATTATCTTTTCATAGCTGCTCAAGTGTCTCAGAGAATATGAAACAAAACTGAATAGGTTGAATTTTTACAACTATAAATGAATCTTCTTTCTAGGTATATAAAGTGCCAAAAATGGTAAAACAGTATAAAAAAAATTCTCACCTATTTAATATTTCTTAACATTGCCAGATACCATCAGTTTTTGACAATCATTCATGTTATGTCAGTTTTAATACTGTTGAACATGGTACATATTTCCCTTGGCTTTAACTGACATTTACTATTTATGTGAAGTGAGTTTTCTTTAATATAAATGATGGCTACTTTTTCCATATATACTTTGTAGCTTTTTTTTTTCCAGAAACATGCTGTATTGTTACATTGATTAAGTATATTTCTTGACTTGTTCACTAATTACTTTTGAACAACTTGAATAAATTAATATGCCACTAAGTCATGTTTTAGCTAAGTAGAATCTAAATTAGCCTGTACAAAAGACAGACCGAGTCCCAATTCCAGAAAGCCCTTATTTTTCAAGCCTTAAGTCTTATTTGCCTCCTATTCACTCCTGTTCTCTGCTTTACACTAAATATCAACTCAAGTTTTGTAAAACATATAAGCATCTTTTTTTCCATCTTTGCTGTCCAAAAATCACAGTGTAAAAATAAGTCAAACAAGCCAGCAACACTTACACTTGTCTTTATTTGCCTTCTGGTTTTATACTGTCTGGTATTATTTTCAAAATTTAGCACAGTTATTGAGGCCAGAAATATGCCTAACAGTTATAATTCAACAATTAGGTAAAAATAACTCCCAGAAACTAGTTAAGAAAAACATGTTAGGACACTACAAAGAGTTATGAGCACTCTCAACATTGAGTTGTCTCAAGCAAACTACTTAATGCTCAATTATAGATTACATTTAATAGCAAAATGAGTAAGCAAATGTTTTAACAGACTGTTTCTACCAGGCTACCTTTTTCCCTAGGCTTCTCTTAGGCTGAATATGAATCAGCTCTGCTCCAGAAACTACTTAACTATGTCTGTGTGTTCCTAATTTGCTCTGCTGTGTCTCACTTATTGTCTGCCCAGTGTAGAAGGCTGATGGGTCAGAATGCCTTAACAGAAGTCTTTTATTTTCTGTATAAATAAACTGTAACTTTTTGCACTTCAGATTTCTTTCTTATTCTTTTAAAGTTGTAATGTTTTTTATTACAATCTGTACCTTCTGCTGTGGTAGGTATCTTTGCAGCAGTGACTGTTTTGGATTGGCTTCATTTTCATGAGACAACGGGTAACAATTCACTCTTCTGAGGAGTCTCACTAACATTTAATATTTTATAAATACTTGGCCATTATGTATTGCAGCATGCTATTTTAAAAACAGCTCTTTTTCTATCATTCTTATGGGAGAAAAGAGAGGATAAAAGGTGATTGTGTGATGCTTCACAAATCTGTATTTAAAGTGATTAAAAATTGGGATGATGGTCTCATTGTGAATCTTCTTAGTGATGACAATTGATAATAAAAATGCACAAAGAAATTAAGTATTCCACATTCTTTTGCATATCTTGTGTTTTTTTTTAATTGTCTCAATAATAGTTTAGTTTTTCATTATTTTTTTTTATTATTTCTTTTTCATGTTCTAGTTAATTATCTTTATTTTGATCAAAGCAGCTTGTGAGTCTTGAGTTACAAGTACTAAACTAGAGAGTTTACTTCTCACAGTTCCAATTCTTCTGTGATTATTTTCTACTAATATTGCTACATACTTAAAAGTGCTTGTGAGGCTGGGGCTTACTTTTGAACAGAAACTGTGGGAAATATTGGAAAGACTGAACATGAAGAAGTTACTCTACCAACATAAGCTGTGATCCTATTGCTACTGTGCATTGTTCACAGTCCTCAGGAGTCTGCACATAAGCTAAGTATTTAAAAGACAGGTGCTAGAAAAGGGCTTCTGCCAGCTCCTTCCATCTTAGCACTGAGGGTGGGATTTGTTTGACCTAACTCCAGCTGTCAGAAAATTAGGTGCTTAAAAGATATCAGTCACCTATTCTGGCACAAAGGAGACAGATTTACATGCACAGAGATTTATCAGCAGGCTCCATAGTTGGTGGCATATATGGGAAGTCAAAGTAGCTTTTGGATAAAAACAGGAGAGAGAGAAAAGGAAAAATGAAAGTTTCCCTGGTGGCCATCAGGGGGGAGAAGTGACAAGATCCACAGCTAAACACCCTTAGGTCCTGCTTCCATCAGCATCAGTTGTTTCACCAGCATTCATGCACACGACCTTCAGCAGTACCTGCACAGATGTCCTCAAGACATGCTCAAGCTGTCAGCTTTTATGGGCACAATGCTCTTAAAGTGCTGATGGAAGCACGTTTTGGGAGCAGGTGCTGCAACCAGTTAAGCTGTCTGCATGCATGCCCTTTGGTCTACTGAGTAACCAAAATGCTGGGAAAGGATGGAACAAGGGTGACTCTCACAATAGTGGTGGTCATTCCCACAAGAACAAGAAAATATTTTCATAAGAAAATGCAAAAACGCTTCTGTTGTGACTTCAATGAGAGATTTGAGCTACAAGTAAAGACAGGCTGTAGAATTGCATGTAGAAAGCCCTTTGTGCTAGAAAACACAAAGACATTGTGCAACACTACCTTGGGAATGGATGGATCACCCCAGGGACATGCATGTCTCCACTGGCTGCAGAGGGATTCCCATTGAAGTTTGTTGTTTAACTTTTTGTTAATATGAGTTGAATCCTACTCTATATATATGTGTCTGACAGCATGATACTTTTAATGTGAAGTTCTTTATTTGCCTTCAGGAATCCTCACAGGCCATGCTCTTGGTAATACTATCTTTTTCTTGGTTACATCTATCTTTAGCTTAGCAGCTTTTAGTAGAATACTTTTATTTATATCAAAATGACATATTCTCTAAGGAGCTGACGCTCTTCTAAAATGATCTGAGAAAATGGTCTTGTTCACACTCAGCAGTTGCAGCACTTCAACTGTGCTAGGAAGCAAAAAAAGTCCAGTATGCAATAACTGAAAATTATGCCTAAATATTTCAGCAGCTCATGTTGTTATGTCATCAGTTATATCTGGCTTATCCAGGCTTATTCCCATAGGGTTTAATGAACTGCATAGAGTGGTAGCACTTCAGACCCATTAGCAGCTGGAGATGTAAAACAATTTCAGTAGAAGGAATCCCTTCCATCACAGAAATAGTTACCCAGGCACAATATGTCATGTAGAGCAAGGCTAAGAAACCATTGTACAATGATTTACTGACTACAGCACTGGTTTTTTATTCTCTTTTCTGCTTTCTACCACCTGCTGTATCTAGTTTTTAAGTTAGATTCTTCTTTTGACAGAGCATCATTCATGCAGATCACTGTCCTGTTAAGGTTATTTTGATATATTTCCTTTGTGTGACTCCCTTTGTGAAGATCAAGCTCTTCATCCGAGTCTACAAGGTTGAAGAACTGCCTGCTGTTCTGGCTATGATCTCTAGTTCAGGAGTGAAAGGACTAGTAGGACTAAAACTAGTCCCCAGGCTCTTTAACACATAGTACCTCGAGTATAGTGAAATGGCTTACCTGATCCCAGCTCTTGTACTGCTCATCTGTGCTTCAATCAGAGTGGCCAGTCTCATCTTTTGATGGGAGCATAATTGTGTGGTTTATACCACCCATCACAAACCTGCAAACACACGGATGCAGTTGCATCCAGGAGTTAAGCTCTGGCACTCAGACTGACGTAATCAGTGATCCAAATATCAGTCGTGGGATTCTGTGGCAACTTGTCTTCCCAAGGAGTATAGATGCTATTTCTATCAACAGTAAGAGGTTTTTGATGACCAGCAGTGATCTTGGCTGGTTTGTCTCAAATGTGTAGGTAGTACCTTCATCGGTCATGGAGTAGCTCCTCTTAAATCATTTTTGTTAAACAGTTATCAGTTTCACAGGTATATGCATTTAACAGAATGATAATTTCTGACGGCTTAACTAAGTTTGAAAACGTCAAGCACTGGCACTCAGATAATGACACTGGCAGGAATGTTTTTACTGCATTAGATGCCAATTAAATTACTGATTTCATAATTATAAATCAGCATGTTACAGTGGATAATTAATGTTGTCACACTCAAGCTGAGGTACTTTATATAAGCATAACCCTTTCCTCTGTTGATTTGCTTATTCAGGAAACAGAAAATATTGCATATAATTTTTTAATATTTGAATACATATCTTTTAGGATTCCTGCTCCTGCCTGCAGCTATAGCAGCATTCTGTGCTATACAATGGTTCAATTTAATGAGTGTGAACAGCATTCAGAAGGGACACAAAAACCTCCAGGAAGAGAATTTCACATAAAATTAAGACTAGTTTGGTGAGCAAAAGAAGAAAAATAAAGAACTAAAAAATAATTGCCAGGTATATACCAGTAAGAAAACCTGTTAAAAAAAAAAGTTGTTCGGAAACTCACAGTAACAAGGATTTGGTGCAGAAGATTTGTTTGCTGGTGTGGAGCTGCTCTAAATTATAAAAGAGGTTGTGGAGAGGTGGTACTAGAATAAGGTCTTTAGTTCTACAACAAAACAATATCCCCAATCTTTTAGGCTCTTTAAAGTTAGTTGTGCTCAAGGTGATTGATTCTAAGTTGATAAGTCACAATAAAAAATGTATAGAGAACCTGACCAAAAAACACAGGACAAACTATAGATTAAAACACTTTTGTCCATCTCTAAGGGGAAAATAGGATTTTATTTTATTTTTTCTCAAAAATGAGAAAAAACACTGATAGTTGACTATATATCAGCACAATAATTCTACTTTTAACCATGGATACGTTCTACTGATTTGTGCTCAGAATTGGGAAGCCAAATCTCAAGGCCATTCCCATCTTCGAGGAGTTTCAAATCATGTCTCCCTTCATCAGGAGAGCAAGGCAGACTCCCGGAACATTTTCGAGCTCTCTCTTCCAGTTGGGCCGCATTGAAATCAGGAATGCACAAGTGATGGGACCAGAAGTACAAACACAAGACACTTATTTCTGATTTGAAATGGAAGACACTGCTGCTTTTCACTAGACATGGGGTTTCAGCTTCAGCATTCAGAACTCTTTGCCCTTCTGTTATATTGAAAATAGACCATCGTTTCTTTTAGCATGGTCATGAAAAGGGTAACCCTGACATGGGCCTATCCTTAGATGCACATTCTGATTTGTAAGGAGATCAGGCATGCATGGGAGACAAATATAGTCAGAAGCTGCTTTATGACTGTCTTCACCATCTATAGCTTCTAATGCCATCACTCTGCAGCATACCTATCAATGTGCTTTCCTTTCCCAGCTCTTTGATTTCTTTAGTTTCCTTTCTTTACCAAATCACAAAATTCCATTCATATAGTAGAACTGCTTTCCTGACTGCTCTGTAGGATCTTGTACCCTGCAAACATTAGGTTTGATTGTGGAGCCAAGCAGCTGTCCAGGATACAAGACAGTGGAGAATGGCACCTGCTGACCCAAATATTCGTATTTACACTGAAAAGAATCAAAAGAAATACTTTATGATATTACAGATGTAAATCTGATTTTCTTAGTTTATGACTTTCTGATCAAAGTGTATGAATTTAAAGAGGTAAAAAGTGTAAACTAGTCTATTTTAATCTAATTGTTCAGGATTAAAGTACATAAAATGTTATTTTGTTGTAAAATGTCTATATCTTATAATAGAAAGATAATTTTGATGCTTTTATGAGTAGACATGAATAATACAGTGACTGATTAATCCCAGTTTTCTACATCTATAGACTCTCTCTATTTTTGACATCAATAAAGTTTTCAAATATTTACTTGAAAGAATTAGTCCTGGGTTGGGGTTTTTGTGCCATTAGTACTTTTGTAGTTCACAACTTTTAAAATAGGAAACTAAACCTAGTTTTGATTATTGAGACAAA
This sequence comes from Polioptila caerulea, assembly GCA_013397295.1. Classification (NCBI taxonomy): domain Eukaryota; kingdom Metazoa; phylum Chordata; class Aves; order Passeriformes; family Certhiidae; genus Polioptila; species Polioptila caerulea. The sequence goes on along the minus strand of VYXF01005264.1, from coordinate 2,311,989 downwards.
AGCAACAGTCCCTTTATAAATATGTATACACCCCCGAAGTTAATCAGTTCACTGTTCTGGAATTAGCTGACTTGTTTGCCTTGGTGTGTCGCCAATTAGCAGGAACCCAGGGATACTGTCAGTTGACAGCTGGAAAGAGATCCCAAGTTCTGCAGCATACGGTTTGCTATGTTGTACAAAACCCTGAGCTCATGGTATTAATGCTTTAATTTGCTTATTAGAACCTTCGTCAGCAATCTGTCTGCTACTCTCTAATGAGCAAAATCTACCTCTAGAACCCTGCAAGGAGCTGATTTCCTCAACATAATGCTCTTCTGATGTTTGAAAAAACAGCTTTTTGCTTGAGATTACTAAAAGGAGCCAGTAAATAGAAAAACAAAACAAGAAAAATCACAACAGATAAACAGAATGGGGGAAGAAGAGTGAAGGCAGTTCTTTGTCCAGGAAATTGCATAATTCAGAATTATTTCCAAATAGAACACCTTTAGAAGATAATTAGATGTTTGTTCATTGAACTCTAGCTTTAAAATAAAAATACACACTTTAAGAACTAAATGTTTATTATTATTTAATGGGGTCCAACAAATAGTTGGATTCAAATAGTTTTTCAATAAATGACTGTGAATGGTTGACCTTTTTTTCTAGCATAGAACACACATGCACAAATATGATGACAGGTAATACCTATAATAACAGATACAATATAGAAAAACAATTAATTTCTTTTAAGATTTACTATAAATCATAGTTGTTTTCTAAGTCTGTTTATTCTTGAAAATCTGGCTAAATCAAACAAAATCACCCAATACAATAGGATCAGAAAGTTAAGTCCCACAGTAGTGAGCAACACTAAAGTTTTTTATTTTACATCTTTAACTTAATTCTTCTCTTATATTCTTATATTCTAGAGACTATATCCTATATATCTTTGTATACATATATGTATAGAGAGAATGCAATTCTCCTTACGTTGCACATATGATCTGTAAGAGCAGTGATGATGTTGCGTATTCCTGAAGTCCCTGCCATAACTTTGGAATGAGCAGCTAGTCAGAATCTATGGCACAGGATGTGGCTGGAGTCATAAGAGCTCTGTCAGAATTACACACAAACAAGTCAAGATTAGTATTGATCTATTTTTGCATTATTTACAGTTACCCTTGAGTCCATATGCATGGTTTTGATGGAGCTTAGCTGCATTAGAATTCAAGCTAAATATCACATTAGAAGACCCCTCAGGGAGAAAAGCTTTCTGAGTACAGTATAATGGAAAACACATATCTGCAGAGTGCTAAGGATGACTGCATAACCTCCTGTGCTGGCTGCTGTGGAGATTAACACATGACTGCAAAGTAATACATATTTGTTGATAAGGTACAAGTAATATATGTAGCTAAGGGACTAAAATGAAAATTGCCACATTTCCTTCTTTCACTGGAGAAGTTTCATCAGTCAATGAAAACATCAGGAGAATGATAATAGAAATGAAGAAAACTTCTTTCCACAGAAAAATTTGAAAACAAAACTTTGACAGGAGTGAAATGGCCTTGCCTGTTTAATAAGCTTAAATAAGCTTCTGCTGGCAGTGCTCCTATCTGTTGAAGGACAGATAACAATCCTGCTGTTTATGTCAGCGTTTACAATCACTGTCACAGAACTTGCCCTGTGCTGTCAAAGGGAACAGCAGCAGGGAAAAGTGCAGAGTAGAAATCAGTGTTATTTATGAAGAAGTTTCACTGTGAGTTAGAGCATTTGAAACGTACACATCCCTCATCTGAGTTCTGGCAGTCTGAGCAAATCTACAAGTGGAACTGCTGAGTCAGCATTATTCCTGATAAAGATACACAAAATCGTAGCTTTTTTATGCACTGTTTGGAAAAATATATCTGTCTTGTCCACATGAGTGGCTGCCAGCCAGGGATCCACAGAGAAAGCAGGGTTGTGTGTAGCACCACTTTAAGGTATCAGCATTAGTGTCAGCTAATTTTAATGGGATAACAGGAGATGTGGGGCTGGTATTGCAGCGTATTACTTTTTTCTGGGTTTGGTCTGTTTTCCTGTGTGTCAGCTGAAAGGATAGCAGCCAGCAGAACAGCCATAATAATGTTCTCCCTTACCTATGAAGATTTTAATTGTCAAGGCTTTAGAGGACAATATCTCTGGCAGTATCTCTAAGAGCAGCTCCAGTTTCCTGGTGACTTTAATACCTTAAGCAATAGATACAGGGAAATGGCAAGTTCCCTACTGCATAAGAGCACAAGAATTAGTAGCATAGGATTCATTAATATTTTTTATTCTTCATCAGAAACCATAGCAATAGAATAAAGAATAAAGAATTCACACTGGAAGAGGGAAAATTTAGGTAGGTATGCAGAATTGTGAGGTTGGTGAGGCACTGGAACAGCTGGCCCAGAGAAGTTGTGGATGCCCAATCCCTGGCAGTGTTCAAGGCCAGGTTGGATGGGGCATTTAGCAACCTGGTCAAGTAGGATGTGTCCCTGCCAATGGCAGGAAGCTTGGAACTAGATGATTTTTAAGGTCCCTTCCAACCTAAACCATTCTCTGATTTTTTAAAAATGATGGCTGCTGAACAAATACACGTAGTAGAAAAGAGTAAAATTTATAGTTGTCATGGTTTAGGAACAATATTCTCCAATTTAGTGCTTCTGTTAAAACCACACTTCCACTTACTCCTCCCTGCCCCCCAGCTGGAGGCACAATAGGCAAATATCACAGGTTGAGATGTCCTTGAGAGCTACCAGCAGGCCTAGACAGGAGTCCAAAGCATCACTACTGGTGAAAAAATAATTGTTGCTTGGCCTGTTCTAATGCTGTTTTTTAAAGATTTCCTGCAAAACTTCACATGGTATCAAAACCTAAAGGAAATACTCCTTATCTTTTAGGGCTGATAGGATGGTTTTTTTTTCACAGAGTCAAAAGAAATTATTAATAAAACTCCTTCTTAGACAAAAGTTATTACTTGTCCATTTCTGAGAAGTGCTATGTTATTGAGATACACTGGTGGAGGAAAGAAGAACTCCATTAAACATAAGGGCTCAAGAATAATAGTGTTTCGTCCTAAATAAGCTTATAAGCTAATAAAAATTTCTTTTGGTCTATATTAAAAAATGCCTAACTTTTCCTAAGGTTTGGTCACATTTTGTGAGGTTTCAGTGTTCTCTGACCTGCAAATCTTCAGCACTTCACCTTCAAAAAAGTTGGATGTCATTTCATCCAGGACTTGTGTAGCAGGAGTTCTGGGCAAAAAGTGTGCCTAGTGTCTGTATTCCTGGGGGGAGGTAGAGGAAGGAAAAGACAATCACGATAAGAAAGACAGTTGAAAAATAAGAGTCTAGCGTTCTCTTTGGATGAATTCTGAGCCCAGGTGCTTAAGACCATGTTGAAGGACAGTGAAGGAGAAAAAAGCTGTAGAATTTGTATGTGATGGTGATCGCCTTGACTTGAGATGATGCATTCACTTCCAAAAATTTGGAGGACATGAGGCAGAACAGCACCTTTATGCCTAAACAAATAGGTTCTGCTGAGAAAGCCTGAGAGCATGGCCAAGGCTCAAATGTTTCTACATTTTGTTGCCCAACACATACAACCCCAACATTCTCTTCAGCCAGAAAATAAAGCAAAGGAGATTTCTGTCTGTAACGTCTGGTTAGACCAGTCCATTTCTACAGACTTCCTGCAGGTTTTCCTTCCTGGAAGGCACATCCGAGTCTTGCTGGTTGATCTTGAAGAAATATCAGAATCAGTTAAAAATCCTTAGAACGTCATACAATACGTATGAAAGACTATTAATAAAGTCCAAGCATTATCAGCACTGCCTGTGTAAGCCAGGAGAGCTGAGTGCTTTCTGCTGACCCAACTGTTCTGCAAGGCAGTCGTCTGTCAGATTTCACAGGATGGCCCTCACCCACCTCCCAGGGCACGTGTTCACCATCAACATTCATTTCTGTATGCATTCCCTGAATGTGGTGTGAAACCTCAGTCGAGGTTCAGCCTTTCCTCATCAAGCAGAGTAGTCACATTGCTGAGAAATCAGAAGGGTTTAGCTGGACATGGTGGGAAAATGTGTCTCCCAGATATAGGAGACTCATCCTTTAGATAGGAGAACCCAGAAAAAATGTTTGAAAGGGCTGATACAACAGACAGTTAATTTGAGTACAAAATTATGCTATAGTGACAAAAAATTTGTGGCAGAAATTATTGTAAAATCAATTTTAACACCCTAGTCTATGCAGATATCAGTTTCATTTTCTGTTTGGTTTTCTGCTCTCAATGCATTTTCCTAGACTCTTTTTTGTTTTATCACAACTTGTTGAGTTTTTTCCCCTTCTCCCTCAGTGCTCACTCCCTTGTGGGTTCATTGCATTTTATTTTTCATATGACTGAGCTTTGCATACATCTGTGCCCAGTGTAGGAGCTTCTTGGTATGGTTATTGGCCAAAGACTGTATTCACACAGTTAAATCTTTTACACTAAACAGTTTTTCATCAGTGGGGAGTGCTAAAGATCTAAACTATCTTTTTTCTCTGTTTAATTCTTGGAGCTTTGTATAAGAATCATTTCACATATTCTTAAAATGGATGGCACAGATTTCAATGCTGTTGGGAGAACTCACAGCTACAAGTCAACAGTTAAAGAGTATTTACTAATTTACAATTAAACACATGTACAGAAACAGTATAATTTTTTAGTAAGTGGCATTTTTTTCTAGGAATAGGTCAGAGATGCAAGACACCCAAAAATTATTCTTATATCCATTCAGAGCTGGCTTTCTATACTGTATTTATTGTTTTCTAAATATGCAGTAAGACTTGCCAAGTATTGCATAAGAAGACATGAGGGATGCTAAAGATGTGTCAAAACCATCTTTCACTGAGGTATTTTTTAAATAAATCTTTAAGCTCTAGGCTTAAATCATGGTAAGGCAGCTCAGTTCAAGGAGGTGCCTTATTTAGGAAATGGACTCCCTTGTGTTAGATGATTAACTGTCATCATAGATTTTGAGGTTTTACACTTATCATATTCCAAACTCCATAAAAATTCATTGAGGAATTCATCTTAATATGTTTTCAGATTGCATTGGAAACCTATAATATTGTCTTCTGTCTTTAAAAGCCATTGGGTTATGGATTCGTTTCTATGAATTTTTGATAAAGTGGTCCAGAAAAAGGAAAAGAAGTAGTTATTTGTTAACAAATCTCATGAAATTTGTATTGGCTATTTAAATGCTTGCTTTGTAGAGCTAGCCAAAATCATGCAAAAACTCCCAGCAGATCCATGAATAAGAAATAGTTTTGTCTAATATAGTATTTACTGCTGCAAAGCTACTACACTTTTTATGAGAAAAGAGATCCCAGTTTATTCAAAGAAGAAAATTCAATAATGAAAAAAAAATTTCATTGCTTAGTTTCATCATTCAGTTGTCCCTAATGCAATTTTTATATTACAAAAACCAAACTTGCAAAGCTGAATGTTTCTAGCAGCTGGTTCTGGAACTGAGGTTTCCCTTGGGACAGTGGGGAAGGAATCCTTGGTGCCCTGCACACAGCCATAGATGCACCTGCTAAAACAGCTGTTCTCACCTGCTCTAACAATTGTATGTCTGTGCCATCATGCAGCTCTGTTCCATGCCACCCAACCTCCTTGGAACCTCATCTCCTTTTTAAAATATTTATTAATCAGTTTTGTGTTTGGTGCAGCCTGAGTGCTGGGCAAAGCAGAAGACTGTGTATGGGTACAGAGAATTGCATTTGTTTGATTCATCTACACCAGTCGTGTTTCCTCTCACCATGGGAAGCTTGATGTGCTGTATTCCTGCAGCCTACCGATCCCACAAAAAAGTGTCTGTTTCCTTCCTGGTGACAAAAGCTGAAATAACTAGAATACCGCTTCCTTAATATTTATGCCACTTCTGGAGATATGAAAGCATGTTCTGAGAAAACAAACAAACAAAAAAGGTAGATAAAATGCTAGTGATACTATGAAACTACCACAAAAATTATATATATATAGATATATGTATCAAATTCAATAGAAGCTAATCTTTCAATCAATCAAAACACTAGGGTGTTTTTAGTCTGGATATTTTCTCAAGTATTCATAGCTACCTTAAAGCAAAAGAGAACAATTTTATTTCTTTTGAGAGCATGTACAATAGGGCACAAGAATGTGAAAATTAGTTTTCCATGTTGTGTAATACTACTCTGGTAGGAGGGAAAAAGATTAGAGAAGTTAAATGATTTGGGGTTTAGTTTTGGGACTTTTTAAACCTATGATTCACTAAAAAAAGCCTTACAAAATCTTGTATTACTTGTTACAGCAGTTTTTTATGATGATTCATAGCTGTGACAATTCAGCCTATTGATATCAAAACCACTTTCTGCAAGAGCTCGCTACTCCTTTGTTCCTCTGACAATATGCAAAATCCTTCTTATATCACTTGGGATATTCCACTGTTTGAAATTTCTAACTTCAGTCAACTGTTTAATCAATATATTTTATAAAACAACAAAGTTTAAAGATTGTTTTCTGCTGTTCCAGGCATCACTAGCATAAAGAATGACAGGGGTTTTGTAGGTTTAAAACAGTGGTTTTACCAGCTGTTGGGGAAAACTGCAATTACATTTCCTTTGTGTTTACATTCTGGATATGTTACAAAATTACTGTAATTATGTAGAATAGAACGTGATGATTATATGGTTGGCTTTTTGCATTTCAAAACTATAAAGATATTATAATAACATTACATGTCTGAGTTGCTCTCATAGGAAAGTGAAGGGTACAAGTTTCCTTCAGGCCTTAAATCAAGCTGTTTGTAGTATATTTCAGGTCAACCTGTGCAGGTTGTAACCACTGCAGCAAGCCCTCCAGAACAGCTTTGAAATGTCATCCCTGAATAAAAGGTATTCAATTTGCAAACAACCTTTGAAACACTGAAATGAGGATGAATCTGTTTATCTGGCCTGGCAACCAACATCTCATTCAAATCTCCTTCCCAGCTAGACTTTGATCACTGAAAAATTCAAACAAGGATCCTCTTTGTACTATTGATCAAAAAAGAAAAGCATGTGAACAAAATGGGTATGTTTTTAACTGTTACCTGGATAGGTAAATTATTTTTTCTTGCATAAATTACTTTTATACATTACTTTCTTGGATAACAAGAGTTTTGTATCGATGACACTGGTGAAAGAATATTTTTAAGGAAAGAACTCAATAACCTGACCATGATGTGGGTTCCAGTTCCATAGAGGTGCAAGAATAAAATGGTTTCTTTAAATAGTCATAGCCCTGACCCTCATTTTTGGTATATTCCCAGCTTCTGAATCAAACAAAGCAAGTACTTCTGACAAGTGGCAGGAAGGTACACTAGGTGCCTGGGGCTTTGCTTGCTTCTGTGGGGAGAATAAGTGTCCTACTTTAAATTGCTGCAACCTAAGGAGGCTCACTCTGCATAACTTTTGTGTTCTAGATGGGAGATAGTATAAAATAAGTCAGCCAACACGTGCTTTTGGCGAGGATGGTGGGAAATGAAACCCAAAAGGAAATTTCAGAAATGTGTATCTTTAGAAGGATTTGGGTTTTTTTTAATGGAACTCTTATTTGAAACCCTTTTTCTTCTCTCTTATCAGCTTAGCTTTCCCTGTAAACGTAGAGTCCAAAACTTAACAGGGAAAAATACAGTAAAGCTTCTTTCCTAATGTCAAGATAATCTTTTAAACATAAAACCCAGAGGATAACAGTATGAATGCTACCTCTAAAACTGGGTCACTCATCACTATTCTTAAGAAAAGTTATACTTCCGTTCTTACACTTTATCAGAAAACACATAGTACTGTGATAGGACTAAAAAACACTGCTAAAACAGCAGGATATATTTTAAATTATTTTTATTGTTCCAATCTATCTTGTTTCTCAGAAGTTTTCTTCTTTAAAATTTTTTGAGATTACCCAACTAAACTCTTTTTTACTATGCTTTCTTCCTAAATGCTATACCTTTACTTGTATCTGGAGCCCTAAAACTACCTAACTTGTTTCCCAATTACTGCCATGGGTTTTCTAGACAACCGATAACTTTTCCAGAACACCTTCTGTGCTGCCCTTTTCCTCACGTCTGTGACAGTGATTAACTCAATATATACCAAGACTGAGACACAGTGGTGAATTTCTTACGCTCTCCTTGCATTTATGGTGTGGTTGGCTCTGGGGTGAGGATGCTGAATGCATATAATGCTAATTCAGCACTTCTGCTCCCCTGGAAAAAAGCTGAATAAAGTTTGAAAGTGAGGGGGGAAAAAAGCATTTCTTAAGTGAATAAATGCAGCTTTTTTTTTTTTTTCTCTTGGTCAGACCCTCATTAGTGGAAATCAATGTATCATCATTGACTTCCATGGAGGTATGGCAAATTACATCAGCTCAGAGCCTATATGCAGTGATGATATTTGCATTTGTTGAGGCTTTGAACAAGATCTATAAAGCTTTCAGATGGAACAGATTTGTTGCACTGGGAGTTCTTAAGACTTTCAGACTTTCTCTTTGGAGTGTTTGGAATTTGCTGCTTTTTAGACTTTTGACAGTGTTATGAGGTATGGTGTTGCTTGTTTTCTGGGATTTCCTAATTAGCAATGCTGAGCAGGAATTGTTTGAAATGCAGTGTGAATTGCTGCATCTCTGTCCATATTGCACATTTTAAAATTAATCTGTTTCATCAGAAATGTGTCTGTAGAAATTAAATGACCACAGCTGCTACACCTGGGTTCTTGAACCTGAAAGTTTGACTACACAAGTTCTGATTTGAGAGATATAGCTAATTTGCATATACATATTTACAAAGAGGATTACTCTTTTGACTCACAGCAAAGCTAGTTTGAAAACTTTAAAAAATTTCCCCAAAATAGTCAGATAAAATTTTACATAATTCTTTTTTTTTTTTTTTTTTTTTCTTCCTTTTTTTTTTTTTTTTTTGACTATGTATCATTTTAAGCTTATTTGATGACAAATAATCATTGTCCATATAAGTCACCACAGGACCTAGAACTGGTGGGCAAGCTCAGCTTCAGAAAAAGAGAAGTGGAGGTTATATGCATGCTGTGACAGCAATAAGCCCAAGGGCAAAGCCTTCTGTTCTGGAGAAATGAGGGTTACATCCTTTGAACCATCTGTCTCACAGGTCTCCAGAGATGAGTATGAAAAAGGAGTAAGCACTTACTGGACACGGATCTTCTCGGATATTGATTTAAGAATGATTCTTTCTTTGCAGCCCTGAAAGTCCTTCTAAATGGAATAAATTTTGTAGATTAAACCCTTTCCTAAGACATGCATCAGTCCCTACCTGTACTGAAATCACACCTGTTTGGGGCAGGGTGTAGAGAACACGGCTGAAAATATGTCTGTGTGTTTAATTCAACTCTGCCTGGTACCTTTTTCATTGCCTTGAAGTCAATCCCTTAAGAAAACCAGAGGAAGAAGGGGAAGATTTATGAACATCAGAAGTCACTTCAGCCTGAGCACAAGGAGGTGTAAGGTGCTGAGCTGACATCAGCACTTTGGTAGACTCACACAAGTATTTCCATTTTATGGCATCCATTTCCATCTCTGCTGTTGTATGCAGAGAGCACCTTAGGTTTCAGAGAATGGCCATTGATGATCTTTTTGGGTCACATGCTGTGCCAGATCCACCCAATCTGCTGCTTAACCACAGCTGTTATGGAAAATTAAGGGAGAATTGTAAGACAGCAAGAGAACTCCCTCCCCATAAACACCTGCTTTAAAAAGGTGGTGTTTTGCTGTTGATTATTTTGTTTTGTGTTTTTTTCAGTGTTGCCAGTGTTCTTTAAACACAATGATATGTTGTTGCAGTTTTGTAAGGTCCAGAGTCAAGGAAGCACATAAGAACCTCAGTTTTCATTGAGTAATGAATTAAAATGGACCTCGAGTTATACGAAAAGTAAAATCTAGAATACGTGCCCTAATTTTACAAGGAAGATCACCATAATGAATAGAAAATAATGGCTCTGTTACCAGAGGAGGGGGAAAATCTTCTATTTCTATTTTAATTCAAAAGAGGTTTTTCATCTGCAAAAGATTTTTGTGCTACAATGCTGTGAGAACTCCTAAGAAAATTTTTATTCTGCATGTCTTTGAGTAATACACACATGGGGCTAAATCAATGCTCTTCATGTCCAGCTTATGGCAGGATGAAGAGTTAGCAGAGATTAACTTTTTGAACCCCATTTGCGAGCTCTCTGGGCAAAGTGTTTATATCAATGTTAGTGGAAGTCCTGACTGACAAAGGCTTAGGAGATTGCCTTTAAGCCTTCTTGGCTGCATCATGTAACTCATAGTTTCATCGATTAATTAGGAGATGCTAGGGCTGCAAACGAGTGCTGAAAGGGAAGATGTATTGGGCAAGATTTGTGGTAAAACAAACTTTCTGTGCACCCACAGAAGCTCTGTCACTCTTCCCCACAGGCTGTTGAAACATCATCACAAGTAGCATTATTTCAATGTTTACATATTGAGCAGTTTCTACTTATTTTAATGTCTTGTGTTATTCTTACCAATCTGGTGCCTGAGGACCCTAAGGACGTACACCTAATTTCCAAAACTGATATGCATGAGAAATAAGGTGGTTATGCACTAATGTTAATTGGCTTCTAAAAGGCCAATAAATTTTTCAGATAGCACTCATCTTGATATGTTAAATTCAAATAGTGAACGATATTCACCAATGTGAAAAGAAAGTCTTTTGAAGCCTTCATTTTCTTTTCTCAATGAAGCAGCTTCTGTCAGTTGCTTGCCTATCCTTGACAATCTTCATTTATCAAATGCCTCTTTTTTAGTTGTTTTCCCCATCCTTCCTATTTTCTTAGCTGATGAAACTCCACAAGCCAATGACAATTCTTGGTGGTGGTCCATTCTAGAGGATCTGCTGGTTTTTGCTAAAGCTGGCAAATATTTGTGCATAGAAATAACATGAACTCAAAACTATTTTCATTTCAGTTGCTTTCTCAATTTTTAATGAAAACTACCTCCTTTTTTTGAGGAAAGATTTTTTTTTTCATGCCTGATTATTTCTTAAGCAGTATTGGATAAAGAATATTGTGAGTACATATAAAACTGAACATCAGAGATATTTTGCTGGATTGATACTGTTCTCATTCTTCCAGGTAATCACAAAAAGCAGCAGTTCACCTTAGAGCAGGCTGTAATTATAATTTTTTTTCTTTTTTTTCTTATGAGGAGGGATGGTATACTGAAACTGTCTGAGCAATATTTTTTTTTTTTGTAGTCTTAAGTAAAGTAAATATGACCATGGGGAGGAACTATCTTATCCCAGTAGACATGATGCTGATCTCTTTTGTGCCAAAGTAAATCAAGAATAATTTTACCAATGTCAGTACAGCCACATCAGTGCAATTCTAGTGGGGATATGGAATATGGCACAGTATCTCTGTAAAGAATAATGAAAGATTGCAATGGGAATTGTTGTGCCTGTATATCTCTGCAGGAAATCAGTGGAATTTGGTATTTTATAAGGCTGAATATAAGAAACATCTAGTTTAAATTAATCAGGGCTGAGTTAATTAATCTGACATGTGACAGGAGAACACTGTGAAACTTTAACCATGTCATCTGAGACTGGACTGAATATCTCTGCTCTGTAAAGGAAAATTGTATATCAAATCTGCTGTTAATATGATAATGGTTGACAGGATTTGGGCAGGATGGGGACTGACATAAAAGCAAATTGGAAATAAAGACTACTGCTCTATCTCAAATGTGGTTGTTACACGGTGCAGAGCAACTCTTTCTGTGTGTGTTCATGACAGAAACCAGGAAACAGTAAGATAATTTTGTTAACACAGGCAGGATTTTGGATTCTTCGTGGCTGACAGTGTCTTCACTCAAAGTACAGGACCAGTTTCTGAAAAAGTGGCCATTTACACTGCTTAAACAACTGACTGGGTAGCGATAGGCTGCTTTTTAAGCCTGTACAGACAGATACACGATGAATCCATACCCAGAGTGCACCTGGCAGCTGTCCCTCTGCCTGCCTATGGAAAACTCCCATTTCCCCATCAGCTGCAGGTGTCACATGAGGCTGCTGCTGCTGCAGCCGGGAGAGAGGAGGGGTCCAGATGCAAGGTACTGAGATCAAAGGATGCTGCTTTTGAGGAGGGGGTTGAATCAGATACCAGGAGGTTCAGTGCAGCATTACATTGTTTTTACTACCTGCCTGGTAACATACTAAAACCTTTCTCATTGAGAAGATGAGAAGCTCTTATAAACACAGATTAAATGAAAAAGCTGTCCAGTCAGAGAAATTAGAACTGAAATGCATTAATTAATATAATTTATATGCTCATCAGTTTCGGGAGTGAAAGTGATCAAGGGGAGACATTTAACTGATTTTACAACTGGCCTGTGCTTCTTTCCTAAAAGAACTTACTTCAATGGGCAAACGTACTGAAAATATAAGTCATAATGATGTTTGCATTCAGATTATGTTTACTGCTCTACACAATCTGTGCATTTTTTGTAAGTCAGCTCAGGTCTCTGAAGTTATGTTTGCGTGGGACTGTACTTCCTCTGGAAAGCTGACGAGGCTGAGACTCTTTGGGTCTTGTGCATAAAATCTGATTTGGGATTCAGAGTACTGCTGTGTAGATTTCACTTGGAAAGATAAGCTCTTTCCTCTGAGCAACGCCTAGCATTTTTGTGGGAAGCAGCGTTTGGCCTGTTAAGGGTGCCAGGACTTCTGCTCAGCAGAGTCACCTGGGGGTAAGAGGCCTCAGGGTGTCACAGGTCCAACCTCTCACTGAAAATCACACAATCACACAGCAGGTACCTCAACCTCTTCCCAGTGCTTCTCATCCTCCCACTGTGGACCTTTGAGGAGAGTCTTTTTGGAAGGGTTTCCATCTTCTCCACACCCTCCTCATGCAGCTGCAGACCGCAGCCAGGTCTCTCATCAACCCTTCCTTTCTTAGGCTGAACAAACCCAGTTCCCCCATCTTCTCCTTGTATCTCATAGGCTGCAGTAACAGGTATTCACGTGGATTTTCTTCCCTCTGTTTAAAAATCTGGGTAACTGGAATATTTGGAAGCTGCAGTTGAGAGGGCAGGAAACATGACCAAAATTATAGCTATCCTCCCCCTGCCTAACACTAAAATAAAGAGGAGCTTGCCTATGAACTCATGGATTAGGAAAGACAGTACCCAGGAGAGAAGAATCCCTCATGATGATTTTTCAGCTTTCCACTTACAGATTGTATCAGGCATTGCATGGTAAGATGTAGTAAGTAGCTGTGAAGAGATGAAGCAGCTGATATTAAGACACACACAGATTTGGAAGGTAAAAAATCCATAGCAGTTATCATAATATATGCTGATTTTACCCACTTCCTTTTGCCCAAAAATAATTGGTGTTATGAATACATGCATTTAAATGTATTTGAACATAAAAATACATATTTTATAAGAAATAAATTCATAACAAATGTCTTCTTTTTAGATATGGGTACCTTAACTGCATTCATTAAATCTTTGGACAGGGTTGTCAGTTTGTAATGTGCTGATGAGCATGTGTGAGTCCCACTGGCCCTTGTCATTTTCTCACTGTCACACAAAGCTGTTGAGGGTCACTATGTGTTGTAGCCTTCCCTTCCCAGGAGCACAGTATACCCCTGCTGCCAGAGCTGTGATATGAGTGCTGTCATAGCTCCATCCTCTCCTTGTACCCTTTTGCACTGTGCCTCATGTAAGTGTGATGAAAGGCATCTCTCTGCACCCAGGCAGGGATGCTGGGCCACTGGCTGTTCCTTTTTCTGACTCTCAGAGAAAACAGGCTTCCTGCTAAGAAAATTCACGTTGGCCTTGTGTCTGCAAGGAGGTCTCTCCCCACGTAGAAATTCATTATTTATTTCCTCCAAGAACAAGTGATTTCCTCATAAAGCTGACCTATTTCTGTAGATCATGCGACAGAGTTTCTGCTGCTGTAGCTGTCTGTGCACTAGTGCTAATGTGCTGGATTTACATCAGTAAAGCAGCTACTCTTGTCACAGGTAGCAATTTGTACTGAATAATTGTTGCAGAGCCCATGCACAAGAACTCGTGTAAAGTGTACATTGTACATATTTATTGTACATATGAAATATGGTGGGTTATAGGAAAATACACGCCCTTTTGTGGTACTTTGAACAGTACTCGGGTGTAAATGAGATTTTGTGTGCTGCACATACCCCCCTTCTAGGGTACTTTGAGAATATTTGTTCATGATTATTTTATTCTTGTTTTTCTTATTAAATATTTATTGCAGCACAGACTTGTTATTTAAGACTACTGCCTCAAGAGATTTACTGCACATTTCACACCTTTTTTTAATGTAATTTTAGTCCGATAATTTTTTTAGCTTGTTATAAATTTCTGCGTGTAGACTCACTGCACTGGGTTTACACCATAGTAACACATTACTCAATGTAGAATGCTGATCTCGCCTTTTGCTTGACAGTTAAATAGAGGAAAAAGAGGAGATTTGTGCTTATTTTGAAATGTGGACACACTAGCACAGTGTTTACTAGCTTTTATTACCTTGATGCAAATATTCTCAGCCATGCTTTATCACACTGAAATTTGGGTTCAAAAGGAAAAATATAACTTTTTTAAAATGCAGTTGCTAGTATTCAGCTTTTCAGTGGCAAATCATTGAGTTGCTTGAAATTCATTCTATCATGCAACCAAAATTGGAACTAGTTTGGAACTTATAAGCTGATGGCGAACACAGTGGTGTGGTGGCCATTGTGACTTGCTATGGCTTCACGCATCTTTAAAACATTTTGAATGACAGCAGGAAAGGTAATATGTGGCGTGTCAAAATTTGCAAGAATGGAGGGTTGTTTCCCTGAGGGTAAATCCGCTTCATATTTATGCAGCAGGTGGAACAAACAATCTGTAGAAATTCCTCCCAGATTCCATCAAGAGCTCCTGGATTATGTGCGGCCATCTCTGAAGGACTGTGCTGGAGGGCTTCCCAACACCAGTGCCCCAAGGCTGTCTGTCAGAAAGATTTATCCCAGAGACACAAACACTAGAAGCTCAGGCTTCTTAAAAGTTGGGGCAGTCTGATTATCAGGGTTGAACAGATGTCATAGGCTCAGAAATGTAGAGGTTTCTTGAAAATTATTTTTGTGGAGCAGAGAGAAGTCAGGGGAAGCCTGAAAATGAAAAAAATATATAAGAATGTGATAATAGATTTTATTTTCTTTTTCTTTGTCCCCAGTCACACAATTATGGCTCTCTGTATCTATTTTCATGATATTATGTCAAGCTCATTATTTTTACAGGGACCAGGTTAAGTATGATTCAGTTCTCATGGTTTAATCTATCTCATTTTATTTTTCATTGAAGCAGATATGGTGTGGGCACGTGACCAGATTTTGTGTATTATTTGATGAAGAGTAACCTTCATGTGTATAGAAAGAAAGTCACAATATCCAAGTGTTTAGCTGTTTTCTATTTTCTAAACTAGAAGGAAAAAATTAAAAACCAAAAAAAAAGCCATGAAACAATTGAAAATTTCTTCTAAATTCTTCCTTTACAAGATCAGGACACCTTTATCTTGTCATCTCTTTTTATAATATTTCTTGTAGGGTGCTTCTTTTTTCAAGAATCCCCTGCAGCTAATAGATTCAGAAAAGGAAACCTGTAAACCAACTTAAATCCATTATCTAAAATGAAAAAAAAAAACCATAATCTTCAGCAACTCTTATTTTTGGTGTGAACAAAGACTCTAATCTTAGATAGAGTGGATAAACACACACTGAAAATGGGTAGTCACTGAACAAGACACTCTAGTATTCTCATTAGCACAAACAGAAATATTTAAATTAGAAATCAAATCAGTAAAAACAATTATATTACCTTATTTAATTTAATTTTTCACTTCATTTATATTCATTTAAACTGTTTACAGTAAATAAATTTATGATATTTGTGATCATTTATATATAATTACATATATTGATGTTCACACATATTCCACATTGAATTGTGGCTTTTATTGGTAATCTGTCATTCTTTAAACTTATTGTATATAATTAATGTGTCTTCATCAAATAATGGAAGATAAATTCCAACTTAGTTTGAAAACAATCTATTCTTTGGAGAATATATGTGTTCATTTAAACTGAACAGTTTCCATTTTATAAATAAGTCTACATACTGTCAACACATTATTGACTAGTCTCCTCAAGCCTGATGGGAAACCAGTCCTTTCTGCAAATACAGAATGCCTGTAGAATGATAGAACTTTTAACAACATTATTCTTAGGGAGCTTGACTACTGCCATGGAAAAATTTAAATTGTTTAATTCATGCAATGTACCTAGGAAAGAAGGAAAATATTTATATGCAGCTTTTCTCCAAAGTGCTTTCAAATCTCCTTTCTTCTCTCTGAAACCTCAAAGGTGGTGATGATTGCCATGGCACAGCCCTTAGAATGCATTTTATTTCCCTTGTGAACAACTCAGCTGAAAATCCTGTAACTCAGAGCAGGACTTATTCGTGATGCATTACGAGCCCTTGAGAGCTCCCTCTAAAGGGATTTATCACATTTCCTTCCCTCACTGTCTGTCCCACATACAAGTGATAACAAACACTCTTTGGATCTTATGCTGCAATCTATATTTCTAAGTATCATTGGCATCAAAGAATCAGACCATTATGATTTTCAAAGTCTCATTCACACAACTGAGAGACAAGTTCATTGTCTTCTCCAAGTGACTATTAATCTACCCCCAGGGAGAATCTGTAGGTTCACAGAGGCGTTTTCTAGGGTTTGTTTGTTTGTTTGCTTTCCAGAGCCAACTTATTAGCTCTCAAAGATACTGTATATGATACTGGCATGATTTCTCAGAGCAGTAGTAGAAATGTTTTATTAGTTATTTTAGCTGAACATTTACTCTCTGAAACTGAGCTATCAAAAGAGGGCTTTTGGGACACTATCAATTCAGCCTAATGTATGAGCTCAAATTATTGTATCATTATAATATGCTGCTTGGTGTCTTTTGCCATTGATTTGCCTACATTTTTTAAATTGCTCAATCAGAAGCCATTTATCTGATAAATTATTAATGAATAAATGTTTGTGATGGAAAAACAAAACCCTCAACATTGCAAATCATGTATCCTACAGGCAACAGCAGTCAGAAGTAAACTGCTCTTGAGCCAAGTGGTTTATATAATGTAGATGGAAATTATGTGTTGAAATAAACACTTCATTGCAAAGAAAGGACGGCTGCTATTCTCTTAGACTTTTACAAGATTCTTGTACATTTCTACGTTCTTTACTTGGTACGAAATTTAGTTTCAAGTGTGCAAAGGCATCTACACTTTTAGAATTGAACCATACTGCAAAGGTGCTCAAACGGGTTGTCCTTTGCAATATTTTTGCAGAAACGTTTTGATTTAATGTTGATCCTCTACTTACAAGTATTTTTTCCCAGCTAACAGAATAATTGCAGAGTTAATGTCTTTTGGCAGGTCACATTGGCATTGATGATTTTGAGGGCTTAACTGTATTCTGAATTCCTTGGGACTTGATTTACTTTGAATGAAAGTAGGTATGTTCATGCCTGAAGCTAGAAATTGTAGTACGGGGTTGGCAATTAAATACCATATTCACATTTGTCTCTGTGACCTGCTTCTTCAATATGGAGGCACAGATAGATTATTAAAAAAATAACATAAGAAAGTCCAGAAAATAGAAAAAAGACAAGATCAGCTAAACAATTCTCACTAAACACTGTTACCATTTTCTCTAGATGTGTCTGGCATTGTTCTCAGTGTAAAAGCAGTTTTTCCAGTGATTTACAAAATGGCTGTAAAATACATTTCTGGCCAACATCATGGGTGAAATGTACCAGAGTAGCAAGAGTATGTGCAATATATTACCTCTATCCAGTAAATATCTAACATTCCTTTTCCTGTAGCCCACTTAAAATAAGTGTCATTAGCCATTTTTTTACATTAGGAATTTCTTTTGTTTGGAGCTTAGTATTGTGAAATACATTTGTTGTAATTTTCCTTCCCTCTTCCCCTTCCTCTAACCTGTGCTCCAGATTCCAGGCTGCCAATGTTTACAAGATACTGACACATTACTTCCAGCAACATGAGCTGACATGTACTACCCCTGGGGCCCTACTGCAAAAAAAGTTTATTTTCATTCTTAAGCAGGGAAACTGAGTTTTTGGGTTCTTTCCGTTCTCTGGTTTGACTTGTCGGATTGTTGGGGTTTTTTTCAAAGATGCAGCGTCTTCTCTTTTTGTTCAGGCTCAGCAAGTTGCACACCATTTCAGCAGAGATGTCTGAGCTTTCCATCTGCGTACCTGGAGGTGCTTTATTTCCTGAATGGTCTTTTCTGTAACCACTAAAGACTTCTTGTGACTGAACACTGGAACAAATGAGTTAAATCCTTCTGGAATGTTCTTCATCAAACGTAGATGTACTGGACCTTCTGGATGTGCCTAAGGACACAAAGGTTAGTGTCTTCCTTAAAAGCCTCAAGTTTCAGGACTGTTTCATTTCATCTTTAGCACCAGGGACTATGTTTCAATTTTTTTGCTTGAACAGGGACACGGATGAATAAAATTGTGATTAAAGCAACATATCTGACATATCCAACATATCTTAAAGTTGAGATCATGCTTTTAATTTCCTTGTAATAAATGTACTTAATGAGCTTAGGCAACCTAAAGCCTTCTAAATGACTAGCTGGCCACCAAGAAAAAGTTTTACCCATGCTCTGAGCTTGATTAACTTTAACCATTTTTGTGCTATTTCTTCTAAACTTATGTTTAGTGCATTTCATTTGATTTACAACTGGTAAAAAGGGGAAAATCTACTTTGTTCATGAGATGGTTTTTGTTTACAGTAAGTGGGGATCAGAGTGTTTGTTCAACTGTGTGCTTGATTTTTCTAGATGGCATGCAAGCTTCAAGGGAATGCCAAAGACATTCATAGCATGTTGGAAAAAATTAATTTCTTCTTAATGACAGTTATTCATTTTCTGGAAACTGAGATTTTGATAAATTGCTTTTTCTACCCTTTGGTTTCTCTTAAAATATTATATAATTTGCTGATATTATCCTGGCATCTCAGGAAATCAACTTTGACCAGAATAATTCACTGACATAATTTTTCTGTGGTATGATTGAAAACACAGAAGAAATAATTTTGTAGTCAGATATATGCTCAGAAAGGTGGTAGAATGTGTGTGGGCATATGTGTTCATCAAGTCCTGTCTCAGACACATAACTGACAAGGAAAGTAGCAAGATCATAAAGATACATCAGGATTTTCAGCACTAATCATAACATTATAAAAAACCACTATGTTTATAATGATGTGGATAATGCTATGAGCAGTAGAGAAGAAAAGTGAACAATCATGAAACCTTGATTTTATTCTATGATTGCCATCTGTTTTTTCATCATTTCCAGAATATTCTTCAGGATTAATGCTCTATGTGGGTTTGGGACAAGAGGGGGAAAAGTTCTTTTCAGTTTAATTCTATCAACTTCATCTTATTTCATATAAAAATTAAAAACAAAAAACAACTAGTTTGTCAAATACTATTTCTTATTAAGAGTCTCCTATAAAATTTATTAAAATTTATTAAAATCATTTCAGGAAACTTACTGGCTAAAGTAGATGGAGCGCAAACATGATGTAATTAAAACTATATGAATTGAGTTCTGCTTTTTCTTTTCTTTTTGTGTAGGGATTCTAGTGCTATCGTCTGAATAATAGCTTTCTAATTATCTTCTGTCTGCTACTCTAGCAAGTATTTAAGTTTGTATTCTAAACACCAACTCCCTGTATAAAATAAACAAAAGATAAAAATATCATCCTTCATCAAAAAGAATTGTTTGCCCACTGACATCAAATATCTACTCCAGATAGGAGGAGAAAAAACCAAAACAAACAAACAAACGAAATGAATAGAGTTTTCTTTTATCTTAGTTCTATTGAAGTTACAGACAATCTTTGTAACAGACTTCAGTAGGAACAAGAACAAGAATACTGAAGTGCAGACTCCATTTAAAAGCAGAAGGTTAGAGATGTTGCAAGATTTTGTGAAGTTTTCTGTGTGGAGGAGAGTGTTAGTTCTGTGAGGTGCCCTCAATGTGATACCTAAATATTTATCAAGAAAGTAAAATTCATATAAGAGCATATGTTGTAGCTTTAATATATGGACTTTTTAAATAATATTACATCTTTTATTCCTCTGTGTGTGTGTATGTGTGTGTACTGTGAGGTGAATGAACATCTCAGTTGCAGAGTTAAAATGTCAAATGTGTTGTAAACTCCATCTTCCTGCACTGTATGTTTGTACTTGGGAGTTTTGTGTAATATGTCTGTGTGTGGACTGGTAAATAAGCATAAAGGATGGGATTATGGGTTTGGCTAGCTCAGCATAGCTGTTGATAGAACTTTGCTGTTTCAGGACAGATAATGCTGGAGGATAGGACTATAGAATGGTTTAGTTTGGAAGGGATCTTATAGAGCATCTAGTTACAGCCCCCCTGTCAATGGCAGGGACATATTCCTCTAGACCAGGTTCTCAAAGCCTCATCTAGCCTGGCCTTGAACACTGCCAGGGCATCCACAACTTCCCTGGGCAACCTCTGCCTCTACTTCACCACTCTCTGAATAAAGAATTTCTTCCTAACATCTAGTCTAAACCTACCCTCTTCCAGGTTAAAGTCATTGCCCCTTGCCCTGTCACTATAAAAAGTCCCTCCTCCCCCTTTTTATACACCCTGCTAAGGTGCTGGAAAGCGGCTATAAGGTCTCCCAGAAGCTTTCTTTTCTCCAGGCTGAACAACACAAGTTCTCTTAGCCTGTCTTCATAGAGGACATGCTCCATCCCCCTAATCACCTTTGTGGCTCTCCTCTGGCCCTACTCCAACAGGTCCATTTCTCTCTTGTGCTGAGGTCTCTGGACCCAGATGCAGCACTCAGGTGGGGCCAAAGGAGGGCAGAGCTGAGGAGGAGAACCATCTCCCTCGACCTGCTGGACACTTCTCTTTTGAAACAGTTCAGGATGTGTTTTGCTTTCTGGGCAGTGAGAGCACACTGTTGGCTCATGTGGTTTTTCCTCCATGAGAACTCCCAAGTCCTTCTCCACAGGGCTGCTCTCAATGAGTTCGTCTCCCAGTACTTATATCCAGAATTTCCCCAGCTTAGGTGCAACTTGCAGTTGGACTTATTGAACTTTGTGAGGTTTAGTATCCTCCACATCTTTCCCTTTGCTTACAGTACTGCTACTAAAGCATAGAGTCATTAATACCAATATATAAATTTAGATGTAAAATGATGCAAAAAAAATTGCTGTATTTTTCATTTTTGTGGATTTCATGGCTGATACTTCAAAAAATGTTACAAACATTATTTGATAGATTGGAGAACAAATTGTCTTTGATGGGTAATAGACATGTTCATTTAAGCAGTGCAAATCAAATTGAATAAGCTAAATTATCTGACTGGCTGCAAAACCAGTGGAGTTCCACCTGTCCAAATTTTCCATGGTTAATTTTTGTTACTGGCTGAATTTTATCAAACACGTGCAGCAACATTTATACACAAGGCCTTTGCTTAGGAGGCAAAAGTAGAAATTGCCCTGATGTAAGAGAATAAATGATGGTAATACTAAATTGTGTAGCCTATATTGTGTTTTTAATGAAGGAAAAAAAAGAAAAAGTCTTGTGAACTGGGAACATTTGGCATAATCTGAGATTTAAAACTGATCCTGGAGATTTTGTGCTAAGCCTACAGCATACAGACTATATCCTGGAGGCTACAATTTTCCTCCCAGAAGTTGTGAGGAGAGTCCCTCGACATAGGAAAGACTGAATTCTGCCCTTCCATGTCCTAGGAGATTGAATTAATGTGTGGAAACAAATATGTCTTCTGTCAAATAAATATTGTGACAAAAAAAACCCAGAAGTGATCTATCCACCATTTNCAAACATGATGTAATTAAAACTATATGAATTGAGTTCTGCTTTTTCTTTTCTTTTTGTGTAGGGATTCTAGTGCTATCGTCTGAATAATAGCTTTCTAATTATCTTCTGTCTGCTACTCTAGCAAGTATTTAAGTTTGTATTCTAAACACCAACTCCCTGTATAAAATAAACAAAAGATAAAAATATCATCCTTCATCAAAAAGAATTGTTTGCCCACTGACATCAAATATCTACTCCAGATAGGAGGAGAAAAAACCAAAACAAACAAACAAACGAAATGAATAGAGTTTTCTTTTATCTTAGTTCTATTGAAGTTACAGACAATCTTTGTAACAGACTTCAGTAGGAACAAGAACAAGAATACTGAAGTGCAGACTCCATTTAAAAGCAGAAGGTTAGAGATGTTGCAAGATTTTGTGAAGTTTTCTGTGTGGAGGAGAGTGTTAGTTCTGTGAGGTGCCCTCAATGTGATACCTAAATATTTATCAAGAAAGTAAAATTCATATAAGAGCATATGTTGTAGCTTTAATATATGGACTTTTTAAATAATATTACATCTTTTATTCCTCTGTGTGTGTGTATGTGTGTGTACTGTGAGGTGAATGAACATCTCAGTTGCAGAGTTAAAATGTCAAATGTGTTGTAAACTCCATCTTCCTGCACTGTATGTTTGTACTTGGGAGTTTTGTGTAATATGTCTGTGTGTGGACTGGTAAATAAGCATAAAGGATGGGATTATGGGTTTGGCTAGCTCAGCATAGCTGTTGATAGAACTTTGCTGTTTCAGGACAGATAATGCTGGAGGATAGGACTATAGAATGGTTTAGTTTGGAAGGGATCTTATAGAGCATCTAGTTACAGCCCCCCTGTCAATGGCAGGGACATATTCCTCTAGACCAGGTTCTCAAAGCCTCATCTAGCCTGGCCTTGAACACTGCCAGGGCATCCACAACTTCCCTGGGCAACCTCTGCCTCTACTTCACCACTCTCTGAATAAAGAATTTCTTCCTAACATCTAGTCTAAACCTACCCTCTTCCAGGTTAAAGTCATTGCCCCTTGCCCTGTCACAATAAAAAGTCCCTCCTCCCCCTTTTTATACACCCTGCTAAGGTGCTGGAAAGAGGCTATAAGGTCTCCCAGAAGCTTTCTTTTCTCCAGGCTGAACAACACAAGTTCTCTTAGCCTGTCTTCATAGAGGACATGCTCCATCCCCCTAATCACCTTTGTGGCTCTCCTCTGGCCCTACTCCAACAGGTCCATTTCTCTCTTGTGCTGAGGTCTCTGGACCCAGATGCAGCACTCAGGTGGGGCCAAAGGAGGGCAGAGCTGAGGAGGAGAACCATCTCCCTCGACCTGCTGGACACTTCTCTTTTGAAACAGTTCAGGATGTGTTTTGCTTTCTGGGCAGTGAGAGCACACTGTTGGCTCATGTGGTTTTTCCTCCATGAGAACTCCCAAGTCCTTCTCCACAGGGCTGCTCTCAATGAGTTCGTCTCCCAGTACTTATATCCAGAATTTCCCCAGCTTAGGTGCAACTTGCAGTTGGACTTATTGAACTTTGTGAGGTTTAGTATCCTCCACATCTTTCCCTTTGCTTACAGTACTGCTACTAAAGCATGGAGTCATTAATACCAATATATAAATTTAGATGTAAAATGATGCAAAAAAAATTGCTGTATTTTTCATTTTTGTGGATTTCATGGCTGATACTTCAAAAAATGTTACAAACATTATTTGATAGATTGGAGAACAAATTGTCTTTGATGGGTAATAGACATGTTCATTTAAGCAGTGCAAATCAAATTGAATAAGCTAAATTATCTGACTGGCTGCAAAACCAGTGGAGTTCCACCTGTCCAAATTTTCCATGGTTAATTTTTGTTACTGGCTGAATTTTATCAAACACGTGCAGCAACATTTATACACAAGGCCTTTGCTTAGGAGGCAAAAGTAGAAATTGCCCTGATGTAAGAGAATAAATGATGGTAATACTAAATTGTGTAGCCTATATTGTGTTTTTAATGAAGGAAAAAAAAAAAAAAGTCTTGTGAACTGGGAACATTTGGCATAATCTGAGATTTAAAACTGATCCTGGAGATTTTGTGCTAAGCCTACAGCATACAGACTATATCCTGGAGGCTACAATTTTCCTCCCAGAAGTTGTGAGGAGAGTCCCTCGACATAGGAAAGACTGAATTCTGCCTTTCCATGTCCTAGGAGATTGAATTAATGTGTGGAAACAAATATGTCTTCTGTCAAATAAATATTGTGACAAAAAAAACCCAGAAGTGATCTATCCACCATTTCAGAAATAGGTCAGGGCTGTGAATCCTAATCTAAAGCAACAAGACTGAAACTCAGCATAAGGTCCCATAAGATCCAGAAAAACAGGTTGTGTTTAAGATATGTCTGTACCCTTGTCATCACCTTTGCCTGTCTCGTTGGTCCTCCTGAGAACCACCTTTCACACAAGAGTCATCTCATCTTCCTCTCAACCACTACTTCTTATCAGAAAACATAAAGCTACAAATGTCTGTCTATAACAGCAAAACAAGGCTTAGGTGTGATTTTGACCCCTGGCTCCCACTCATCCATCCCATCTATTCATGTATTTCCCAGGTTTTGCCCCACAGTCTCATTCAGTGCATGGTAGATTTCAGGGAGCAGGTAGGGAAGGGACAGTTTCCAAAAAGCAGCTAAGAATACAGACACGTTTTTTGGGGGTAGAGAGACAGGGTCACCCACACTCTGGGCAAGAGAATTAGTCCTGGTTTGTTCAATTTGGAAACATACACGCTGTCAAGTGTTGCAAAGCCAAGGCTCCCAATAACTCCAGTAGGTGCAGAGACATCTTTAATTGCACATGTTTTCACTGGTCAGCATTTGAAGGCAGAGAATTTGAGGAGGATAAGATGAGATACCTTATTTTCATTTTTAAATTTTAGAGAGGATGTAATGAAAAGTATTTACAGTATGTATTGCTTTCACACAGCAGAAAAGTATTACTCAAACAACTACAGTGGCCTCTAATCCTTATCCTCAGGGCCTTTTCCTATTTTTTTTTCTTCCATGTCATTGCTATCTTTTTTGAGCTAAAGAACTCACATGAATGAAGTTATGTTTACCATGCAACTCTTGTGGCAGAAGTTTATCCCTTGTGTCTTCTTGTAAACTCATGGTCTTTTGCTCTTTTGTATAGTCTTTTCTGGAAACTTTCAATATAAATATACCTTAGTACCATGTTAGACATCACATCTATTAGCTGATTCTGATATCTGTCATACAATTTTCTCCAGTACAAATTAAAAAACTTGTAAACACAGATTTTTTTCAGTAAAAAAATGATGAGGGAGATATGATGATAAGCTTTAATAATATAATAATTAAATAATTAAAGCATAAACCCATAAATTCTTGACACTTTGTCCCTTCTATTAAAAACATGAATATCAAACAGTGTTTTTTACAAGAGGTAGGAAAGGATTAATGATTTTCCCTCTCTCAATAATTTAATTCATGTAAGATTTAAAAAGTATTTGCTTTAAGAAAATGTGAGCATTTTTACTTACTTGGAAAAAAAGGCATTTTAAACAGCAGGATGTAATTTCAGACTATTTGCAGTCAAGAGGCCTCTGCTGAGCAAAATATTCATTCAATTTAGGAATGCAGATTATAATAATTTTCCTATCTCCCTCACAGCAGGATTCCTGCCATCGTTTTGCAAACCCACAGGTTGCAGTATTGAATGACTATCTAACTTCAGTTTCAGGTAACACATGCTTTAAACGTATTCTCATTAGCTCAACTTAGTTATAATGCAAAGCTGCTTAGTTTCACCAAGTGAAATGGGATACACTTAAATTGCCTCATCTAATATAATACTCCTTAATACATGCAAAGTGGTTTATGATGGCAAAGCTTGTAGAGCATGAAAATCGGCAGGGAAAGTAAGGTTTTCTGGCTAAAATTGTCAAAAAGAAGTCCTATTTTATAACATTTCTTTTTAAAGAGGTTAAGAATGAGGAAAGACAGATTGAAGTAAGAAATAATCAGTCTAGAAAAAGGTAAATTTAGCACATTAACCTTTTAATATGTCAGCTCTACCAAACAAGAAAATTATCAACTAAAGCTGTTCTTTCAGTAATATCGTTTGCACTGTAAAATTAAATGTAAAATACACAGTGCCCAAAATGTATTGCAGTAAGAAACAATATTCTTCATTCTGTCTATTTTATACAGGGAGTTTTATATTGTGCACTATGTTTCCACTTGCTAGTATTAGAGCAATATTCAGCTTGGTGTGGCTGTATTAATTTGCAAAGGACTTTTTAATTTCAAACAGGGCCAAGGAATTACTTATCTCTCTCCCTCCTTTAAATGAGAAATGAATATATCCCAATCTTGTATACCTTGCAGACACAAAGTCTGGTTTCAATAGGACCCCAGAGAAATTGGTAACATAATTTGCTTTTTCTCGCTATATCCTGCACCTGCAGTCTGACCATAGGACCATAAATCCTTTCCCTACATCCCTTTCCAACACTTCCAGAAAACTCCAGAGAGGGGCTAAGCTACTACAGGCTTTGCAGATGACACCCAAGTGTATATCTCACTTTCTACAGATGTAACTAGAGCCATCACAAAGACGTTGCACTGCCTAGAGGAAAATGGCTCCTGGAGAAGAGCATCTGGCTGAGAATGAATTTGGGTGAGATCCAGACCATACTGGTTGAAAGACAGAAATGATCCAGACAGCCAGTTGAGCAAGATTCCTATATTCATGCCTTAAGCATTAGTTTGCAATGAGGCTGTTCATATCCTCAGAAAAAGGCAGGATAAGCACATTGCTCAGCTGTGGCCCCAGAGAACAAACCAAGAACTCTTCACAGTCCAGTTAAAAGCATCTGCAACACATTTTTTTTTTTCAGTCTGTGCTAGTTTTCACTTTCCTTACAATATGAGGCAGCAAAACCAACAAAATCTTGCAAATGTTCACGCGTCTCCAAGAAAAAGGCCTAGCCACAAAGATCTCCACTTCATTTCTAAGGAGTTGATACAACGCAGTGTATCCAGGGATGTTTGGCTCTTCACAGTAAAAGAACATTGTTCCCACAGTGCAGAGTCTCCAAGGCTCTTATTTGCATCAGGATAGTAAGCACTAATCTTGTTCTCAGAGGTATAGACATTTTGGATCTCTGGATATCCACAATTGCTTTTTCATTTTCTGCAAATGGATAGCTTCTACAAGAAACAATCTGAAACCTTCTGAACAAAGAGGGTTCATGAGTGAGGCTCACTGATTCTCTTCTGGTTATGTGGTGAGCTTTTAAGGTCTGTATATACTGCACAGGCCTTTCAGCAAAGAATTTGATTTCCAGGGGTTCTGTATGTCTGCTAAAATTAAGACTTCTACTCTTGGTGGCAGAAAAGGTTAAAGACAGATGGTTTAAACTCTGGGAGGTCATACTGACATACTTCACCAGGGATGTTTCAGGATACAACAGTAACAAATAACTGGAAAGTAGAGGTGAAAGCATATGTGAAAATTGTAAAAAAGAAATGTCCCACGAAAACACACAATTGGAGAAGCCGCACACAATACTCTTGGGGAAGCTGGAATCCAATTTCAGGATGGAACAGGCTTTTGACCCTTGTCCCAAACATTGATGAAAAGTTTTGAGTATCTTTATGGAGGAGAAGTAACTGTAAAACTGTTGACAGTCACTGTAAAAACCTTGAACCCTTCTACCTGGAAGCATTATCCCTTTTTTTACACAGATTCCTCAACAGGGAGCAGAAAAAGGCATCCTGGGGTCTTTTACCTGAGGAGTTTGTTGGTTTAAGCAGTCACCTATGGGTTTAGTCCCCAAGATTTTCTGAGGTCACAACATGACTAAGTAAGATATGCTCTTCTAAGTATTTCCTTTGTATTTCTTCCAGTTCACATTCAGGAGTAAGCAAAAGTAAAATAACAATGTAGTTCTTCATCTTTCTTACTGGACATTGCATACTTTTAGTTTTTGGGGGAATACTTGTCAGAAATTTCTGTCTCAAAAGTAAAGATGTACTCAGAGAGTACTCAAGTAATCTATTAATTTTCCATGTGTGTTTTGCTTATATGAACTGGAGCATTGATCTTTATTGATTAATCTTTGGGCCTCATAAGGAAAATATATTCCTAGAACATTTTCCTCCTGGTAATGCCTTCCTTGTAGTTTCTTGTTGGCTTGCCAGCTGGGCTGCTTATCACAGCTTCATTCGCTTTATGGAAACTCTTTAAAATGTTCTCCATTAAAAGCTATGTAGAAAACTCAGTGCATGCCTGTGAGACACTTGTAGGAACATGTAGTTATTGGGAGGAATAAAATAAAAAATGCAAAGCTATTACTCAATTGGTACGTGCACAGCCATGCTGTACTAATTGCCATCAAGAATAAAGCATTTGTTTTGCTAAATTGCATGTATATTCCTAGAGGGTTACTCAAAAGACAGAACTTGTTAGAGAAGGCATGGAAAGACAGAATTTCTTCTGTTTCAGCGTTCAAATCTTAAGGTATAATCATGAATCCTGACTGCAGTCTGACCAGCTAAAAGGGCACACGGGACTCCAGTAGAAATCTGGGAATTTCTTTTCCGTGACCATTTGTATAACACAGCTCCTCTAAGGAGCCAATCCATGTCACAGTCTAGTGATGGTGTTTCTCCCAAAATGCCCTGTCACTACTACAAGTCCCAGCATACAGAGGGTAGTGAACACTCCAAAACACTTTTCTGCTCAGCTTCTGCCTCCTGGAGCCTTTGTAAATCAGAAGCTGCACTGTGAACATTTTGCTCTTGAGGGGATATAATGAAAGCTGACATGCTTTGATCAGCTAGGAGACTCACACGAAATACTGCCACAAAAATACTGGATTCCCTGGGGACTTTATGCTTGTTGATTTGGTTGGTGCTTTTTCCTACGTTTTGAACTATTACATGAAAGCTTAAATCCTTCTTCCTTCCCTAAAAGAGTGTTACCAACCCAACTGCAAGACGTGTATACTAAAGCTTGCCAAATGCTTTCTGTGTCCTTCCTCATTGTTTTTATAGAGGGTGGCATTTTCTCTCCTTTGTTGGTATGCTGGTATTTTGATGCAGATCAAGAAGACTACTGTCTTTATGGGCTTGACAAAGTGATTCCTGCTTTAACAGCTTTTGCTTCAAATACCTCTTAATATTTCAAATATACCACAACTATGTACCCATCATTTATGAAAATTTAATCACAAGTTTAAGTTACTAATGCAAAAGCAGAAAAAAACCCTAAATAGCTTTCTTTTCCTTATTGTTTTTTATTTACTGTCCTAGCTAAATTTTATGTTTTGTGGCACAAATACTGTTCTCTGATTTTTCCTCCTTGCAGGTTAATGTGCTTCAAAATGAAGTAGTAATGGTATTTTCTTTCCATAAAGCCCTTCCTTTTGCAGCTGTATGAATTATGTGATTCCATCACATGGTAATATATACATAGTTATGAATATCTGTTGGAACTTCTCTGAAAGTGTCAGTTACACCCTCATGAAGTCAAAAGGCTTACCATAAAAAAGCTTGGATGTTTGATATTTTAATATCTTGTGGCTGTAGCATTCTAAAACTATACAAATTCATACAATGGACAGAACTTTCTGATGTAATTTTGTTGTCCAATGTTTTGTAACACTAAGTTATTCCTAAATTATCTCCTTAAGAACAAAAATCAGTGTTCTCATATATGCTTCAGGATTCTTGGCATGGTTTTAGAAAGATGTAAATACCTGAAGTATAATACAAGCAGAATCTGAATAGAGAAACCCACCATTTGAAGATTCACAAGCATCTTTGCTTGCAAGAAAGCTCGTCACTTCAAATCCTATCACCCAACCCAGAAGCACTGCTATATTGGCTGTGTTGGGTATCCAGCTAATTCTTGCATTCCACAGGCAGATCAGATTTCACAAGACAAGCATCTCCAAAAACTTGTGTTCTGCATTATTTGGACAGTGAGAGTTTCCTAGAAATCCTGTGATTCTCACCTGAGAGCATGGGCAAGTTTTTCTTGGTTTGAATACTCAGGCTTTAATTGGGAAAAAGTTGAGTGGAGACTGAATTCTAAAATTACATCTAATTTTTGGAGGTAATCTGCACCCAAGCCTGCTTCCTGACATCAAGTCAGCAGAGATTGTGAAGCCATGGGATAATACATAGAAAGTGTATTCACTAAAATACTTCCTTTTTCACTGACTTGTGCTCATGCATTTGCATTCTTATGTTATCATTGATAGAAATGATGTTCAGTGGTAAATGGAAGAAAAACATGGAAAATAAATGGCCCATGCACTTTATCCACTCCTACTTACTGTTCCATATCAAAAATGCTTATTTAATATTTCAGATCCCTGTGCATCTTAAATCTGTGGATGTTTAGAAAAAAGGTTTTTCTACTTTTTGAAAATTCGAAATGTCACAGGAAAATCATCCCATTTGTGACTCAGATTAAAAGATTTGGTACTTTTCAATTTCATGTTCTAAAAAAGGCATGGATCTGCAGTTTATTTTCTTCATATCTTAAAGAAACCCTCCAAACAGCTGGAAAAATTGCCTGACCTAAATAGCTATTCCTTTCCTCATATATATCAGAGATTTTAAGTCATTTTCAGAAGTTATTATAGCTTCCTCCAATCCTCTTATTCTCGGTAACTCTTAGAACCTGGCAGCTCAATCAGGTGTGAAAAATAATCTAATTTTCATAAACACACTAAATATGTTGGAAGTTGGATTTTCAGTAAATAGATGACATCAAATACTATTTTTTTTTTTTAAATTAATGTCCTTTCCAAGATAGTTGCAGTACCTACAAATGGCAATGAACTAACACAGAGGACTGGAGTATTTTTATGCTTATAAAAACTGTGCTTGAGACTTGAAGACATGCATTTGGAATCTTCATCCCTGTTTCTGAATATCATGACTCTTTATTTAGAATATGACTACATTGCAAACTAAAAATAAAATAAGGAAACATTTTCCCATTTTTTTTTCCCCTCGCAAACTGCATATATCTCACAGGCCCAGACTTGAATTGTACAATCTGTTCCTTGGCCTCATTGGAGGGACTGAGGAGTTTTCCTGCCTATAAGCATAAGCATGTAGCAGAAGTCTCTAAATTGAGAACTTGCTCATTTTAAGCTGATTCTGTAATCAGGAGCCCAGATCTGAATCCCACTCTGGAAACATTTGTCTCTTGGCACTGATTACAGGGAGAGTTTAAGGTGACTTCAGCTCCCAATTTAGGCATTTAGATGAGAAAGCCATCATGATGGAGAGTGAATCCAGACCCTAATGCTGCCACATTCCCAATTCAGATTCTACATGAAACCCAGTTGTAGCCGAAGGTGATGGGAGCTGTATATTTGACCCCAAGCACATAGATACTCTCCTCAGACCTTGATTCAAAACTTGCCAGAATGTTTAACCTTGGAAAATAAGGACATATGGAAATATTGACACAGCCTTGAAAGCTGTAGCTCAAACGTGTCTGCAGTAAGATGTACTAAGCTTGTAGCTTTGACACAGGAATGGGATGATGCATAACTCAATGAATACGAGAGGTCTTTTCCTTTGAAACTCCAGACAGCAATTCTCGATCTCTGCAAAGCTTAACAATATACAAATAGCTCTCTGTCACTTTCATGAATGCTTGTTTACAAACCCCTCAATCCCACTGAGTGCAAGTGAAAATTGACAGGTAACACTGTAATTGAAGGTGCATGTGTATACGCCACAGCGCCTGTTTATTTCTGCAATGTTATGTTGGGCTGTGCCAAACACAATGGAAAAAATGGAACCATTGCAGCCATTTTAACAAGTTATTTGGCTGCATGCATGATGTGATCTACTTCTGGGTCTCGTGAATGCATTCAGCTTTACTTGTTAACCAGCAAAACATTATTTATTAATGACTTCTTCATGCTTTATTAAGCCTAATGTCAAAACACCTCTGTGGGACTCTAGGCATGTACTCTCTTTCTATTAAACCTGTCTAAAGAAAATGAAAAATTATGCATCAAAGCTGCAGATAAAACCCAGTAGATATCCATTCAATTTCTCTTGATCCTGGCAGATGATGTTTCTGAGTATTTGTGAAAACACAGCGCATGATTGTATGCTGGCTTAAATTGGAACATTCTGCAATCTCAGATATGTGTAATTAGGGTGCTTTAGAAACTTACCAAGGCTCCTGTGTTCTCCAAAGCTGAGCAGAGTGCTCAGATGGCAAAAAACTGACAAATTCACCGTAGAAATAGAATTCTTGCTTTTTTCCATTAACTGAAGTTCCATATCACAGGGAAAGGCTACTTCACGGGAATATTAAAATTAGGCAAAGTTGGATCAGGTGGAGTTATCTGTGACTTCTGTGGTTTGAGATGGCTGATATGGCTCAGGAAACTAATACTGCAGTTCAAGAAACTTTTTCACCCTTGATCTGACAGAACATCTTGTTCTTTAGTACTGACACGAGATTCTAATCCAGCATGTCTTAACCCATAAGAACATCCAAGGACATATTTCATGGTTCTTCTACATGCATTGGTATTTAACATTGATGAAGCAAAACCAGGTTTTAGACCATAGAAATATAGACAGAATTGAATAAATTTGTAACTTTATGTAGTTGAAAAAATGGTCATTCCAAGAAAGTCAGCATGTTAATCCATTTTTACGTGAAAGAGAAGCCTTCAGATAAAGTTCCTAGTTTGTTCTCATCTTACATTTGAAAAACAACCTTTTGTACATGTAGTTTTTTAAGAAATTTTGGTTAACAGACTTAATAATGGCCAATCAGAATTGCTTGAATTATAAAAATAAGCAGAAGTCATACTAAAAAGACCTTAAAAAGTAAGAACCTTTAAGACTTAGAGGTCAGTTTCTTTTATGAAACCACAATATTTAACATCTGAAGTGACAACACAACAGTTTAGCTGTTGATATCTAAAGTTTTGCACAGTAGATTTGCCGATTTGTTTTTACTGAAGACAGAGGTTCATCATAGGTTTTATTGGGGAGCAGAAATAAGGTATAGAGTCTTAATTTTATTCTCAACTAACCCTGGCCTATGTTTATGTATCAGATAAACAAGGTAGCAAAATTTGACCAAAGACACAGGCCAAAAATATTGGGTTACTTTCCAACTTCAGCAATAGAAATCTAAAGAGAAAAATTCCTGGAGGGAGTTGTAGATAGATGATTTGGACACTGCATAATCACTACTGCTTTATTTCCTACTTTCTGTTTGTAATTACTACCAGTTATGAATATTTAATGTGAGCTTGTTTTGTGATTTTCATTTTTCTTTCATCTTGCTGCTTTCATCATCTTTCACAACATCTGAAAGATCAATGCAAGGCAATGGAATGGTTGGGGAATGTACCATGTCGTTACCATATCACAGCAAACATAAATAATTGGGAGGATAGATCCTCAGCTGGTGCCTATGAACAGAGCTGACCCAATTTTGGTAGAAGCTGTCCAGTTACAGGCTGTCATGCAGAGACCTCTTGGCAGAGAGGTTTCAGTAACTTTAACTGAAGAGTGCCAGGCTTCCCTACTAGAGTGCTTTGTCCCCTTTTCTGCCAAGTAGACACTGGAGCCTGGTTTGTCTCTTTCCAAGTGGGTGCCTCATCATCAGAGTCCTGCTTGTCTGGTGCATGGTTTTTGTCTGGCACTAAGCTATGAAATAAGCCAGAGGTAGTAGGATAGGGCTCTGCTCTTTTTCCTCTGGTTATCTTGCGTGATAAATAATTGATCTTGCTAGAGATGTTAGCCTGTAAATCCCAATGGGAAGGAAGCACCCCTGCTAGCCCAGGAAAAAAATTCTGAAATTACACAGAAGCAGGATCAAAATTAAAAGTCACATCCTTTCCATTGGTGTTTCCTAATATTTAGCTTGGTTAACTGCAGGGTGTTTCAGGGTGTGGGGTGTTTTTCCTCCACACTATTCAGCCACTGTAGTTATTACAAATTTCCCTCTTCCCTGCCTTCAAATGCATTGCCTATGCTACATACAGAACACAGTGTGTAGATGATGGAGGGGTGTAAAGTGTGACACTGTAGAGTTGTGCCCACACATCTCCTCTAGATCCAGCTCAAGAAACCTTGCACTGCCTAAAGGCCAAAGAAAACAGGTAATCTGCCTTTCTAAGTGTAAGGAAATGCAGGCTGGTCACCAAGTGCCAACAGCACCTGGGCATGTTGCAGGTATTTTCTTAATGGCTGCTATTTTCTGCTTTTGCACTGATGTTTGTGTATGCTCAGAGATTTGTGCTAATAAGGAAGTGGAACTAGAAGATGCCACATTGAAATCTTTATGTATTTGGTTAGTTTTTCTTTTAGTATAAAAAAAATGCCAATACAATTTCATCTGTTTTAGAACTGGGTAAACATTATTCACCACGAAGACTGAGTCCAGAAACTCAGCAATAACTCATTTTAGACCAAAAGGAGGCTGTTGAGAGCTTGTCAGGTCCCTCTAGATTACAAGGGAAGCAAGCAAATCTGTATTGTACAGATTTCCCAGGAGGACACAATTAAAAATCATCCTGTTCAGGAGCTACTTTATATGCTTTTGTTTTTAATAAAGCCCTTTGAGACCAGCAGTGGTGTAATATTCATACTGCTTTTGGTCTGTGTATGGTCTTCATGCTGCTTGTTGTCATTCTACCACACTTTCTTCTCAACTATTTGCTGTTTAATGAGAAACTCAGGTTTAGATGGAAGGTCACTCGTTTCTTTACACAGATTCAGTACAATCTCAGTTTCATTTATTTGACTTCCAGAAATGCAATTTCAGATGATTGCTCTGATGTGGTGATATTACCATTGCTCTCATCATTTCTTCAGAACACAAGTTGTCTGTTTATAACCTGCATTGATTCACACTGTGGCATTCACCCCTCCCTGAGGACAGCAGAGCTGTGACAATATTCACTGGCTGCACCCATGAGCTGACTTTGGTACACACTGCGACTGACATTGATGCCTGGTGCACTGTCACATCACCTGGCTCGTGCACTTGGGTGAGCTCATGGACAATAATGAGGCACATTTCCACCTGCAGCGTTGTTCAGAGGAACTTGCTATGGATAGAACCATTAGCTGAGACAGGACTCTGGTGAAATTTGGGTTCAACCCACCCCTTCAAACTCATGAAGCCAAGGACACAAAAATCCTCATGTCTTAAACTGGTGCAGTTACTGGCAGGTTTGCTCTGGAAAGCAAAAAGAGGGCAAATATGCTCAAAGAGCTGGGTTCTGTGCATTGTCGTCATGGCAATTTCACTTTAGTCATGTAATTTTTACCCTTTGTTGTGCACATGAGCCTCCCATCTTTCTACATCACATAGTGAAATATAACCTACTGCATATGAAGTAATGAGAAGGGAGAATCATGTAAAATTAATGCTTTAGTGATTGGACTTTTGCTTTGCCTTGCTTATGTTTGGGGGGAAAGTATCTGTGGAAAGCTCTTCTGTATCCTCAATTACTGCTGCTCCAGGCTATTTCTGCTGTTGTAGCAGTTCTGATAAACCTACAGAAGAGAATCTCTTTTCTGTTGACAACACATTTGCTGATATTTCTGCAGCAGTTCAGTAATGTCTTTATTGTATAATGCTGTATTTTTATAGTCAATTAAAATTCCCATTGAGTTGACAAAATGGACTTAAGGACTTCTGAAAACTGTTTGGTTAAAAGGACACATGAGACTGTTCTGATAATCACTGCTATGACACTATTCAAGCTTACTCAAAAGCCTCACCTTATCACAATAGGAAAAGTAGTGAGGCAAGAGAAAACATAAATACATTGCTCCATAAAGGAGTCTGCTGTTGAATTGAATCTCATTTCTCTGTCATGACCATGTCTCCTCTCTTTTCCCTCCAACATCACAAGCATATCTCTTCTGCCTTTGTTCATTTTCCCGACTCCTTTCTGTGTTGTCTTTTTCTCTTCTTTTTCTTTTTGTTTTTTTCTCTTGTTCTCACATTCTCTACTGATAACAAATGGTTCAGTGCCTTTGTGATGAGTAAAAGAAGGTGATGAATAGTCCAGTAATCTGATTTCAGAAGCTTCACACAGGGTTTCTATGGGGGTTTTTGTTTGTTTGTTTTCTTTTGTTTCATTTTGTTTATGCCTTTCATAATAAATGTATTTACAGCCTGCAGGTTAAAATGAATGAAAGTAGCAAAGAATACGTAAGAGCAGCTCTGTATAAGTACACCACTAACAGGCAGCAAGGCTTGCAAGCACAAGTTATTCCTACTCACTCATTCCCACAATGTTATCTTCAGTCCCATGATACTTGATGGGTTTCTTAACACCTCAGCTGCTGGAATTGCTTAGTGCATGAAGAACTAGTGTCTTCCATTCAGCATTTCTCAGTCCTCCCAGGTTCATTGGAGGACATTTTGATTCCAGACATCATCAGCAGATATTCTTTTGGGACTTGTAAGATGATTTCCTCAGGACCTTACACCAACAAAGAGGCAACACGCTTATATAATGCAGTGCACTGCCGGATGTGTTGTGGGATTGTGTTCGTAATGTTTAGCAACTCTTGCACTTGC
Source organism: Polioptila caerulea (assembly GCA_013397295.1). Taxonomy (NCBI): domain Eukaryota; kingdom Metazoa; phylum Chordata; class Aves; order Passeriformes; family Certhiidae; genus Polioptila; species Polioptila caerulea. Next base: position 2,275,304 of record VYXF01005264.1, on the reverse strand, counting down.
TCCACAGAGGAAGCTTGTTTCAGCTTCCACAGTCACACACTGCAAGCTAGGCAAATGACAGAACTTGGGAAAAGCCACAAATAAGAAGCCCACAATTCAAGATACAAGCAAATCCATAGGGTTACAGTTTGAGAGAATAATAATAATAATAATAATTTGAACCTTTTGGAAAGACAAGGACAGGCAACATTTCCTTGCAAACAACATTTCAGTGTTCCTCATCCTATTGCCTCTGGCCTTTTGGTTTTCCACTACAATGTGCAAATAAAAGTGAATTGGCACTTTCAAATGTACTTCTGTGACTCTAGAGATGTGTTATTAATGTGGATTTTTCAAGGCACAAAAGGACTGCAATTAAATTACATGAAAAAAATACAATGGGCATCTGCTTGCAGGTCATTCTTCCTATTGTTTACTGCAGATGGTGAAGAATCATTTTGAACCAAGATGAACATTTGGAGAGCACACAAACAAGCTTTTACAAGGAATGAAACCTGGGGCATGATGGGCTGGGGAGAGTGAAAGGGGTAGATTTTAAAAATTGAAAAAGTAGTAAGGCCCATGAGAATTGCCAGAGTGAGGAAAGGGCTTGCTGGAGGCAGTTGTATGGATCAGTAGCAGAAGGACAACCAGCAAGAACTCAAACTGGTATTTTTTATTTCAACATTTCTTTGCACTTCAATCATTTGTTCCACCTACTGAAATATTTGCTTCCTTTTCCCTGGTGGGACCTTCTCAAAGGCCTGGTGCACGGTCTGGTTTCAACTGCATGCATAGAGCAAGGAGAAAAGACTGATACCATGTGGAGAGCTGGTCCTTCTCTGCAGTGGCCCAGAGATGCTGCTGTGTGCTCCTGTGCACTTCTCAGCACTCCCACATAGAGAGGAGGACACTACAGCACACTTTTTACCTACAAGCCTGAGCTCTCTGCCATGAAAAGCAAGGGTGCACAGAGAAATGTCAGATTTTTGTCCTGAAATGCGGCCAAGATAAGTACCCAGGGACTAGGGTAGCCTATTTAGGCATTCACTTCTCTTATTTGCATGTGTTATGTCACAGTATTTAGTTCATGATTACATATAGGTTTTTTCAGACCTCTGCTTCGTTCACTGTACAAGGAGGGATAATGCACTGAGAACAAACCAGCAATACACAGAATAAATATGCTAATCTCTGTAAGATGCCTGTCTTGTGTAGTAAAAATGGAAGTTATGTCAGTTAAGGCAGAAAAATGCAGGAAGAAAAAATTAGAACACCTGAGACTTCAAAAGTGTATATAGCAATTTTAGCAGTTACTGCCCACCAGCTGTTCATTACTGTGCTTTAGCTGAAGGTTTCTGCCTTCGCAACTGAGTTGCCTTCATGGTTAACAGCTTTAAACAAGCCCACTGGCTTTGTGCTGAAGCTGACTCAATCGCTTGATGAAGGTATTAAAACAAGGTGGCTGTGGATGTTACAGCAGCAAGGGAAGGCTGAGCTCTCTCTGAGCCTCTGTCACAGGCTTCCTGGCAGTGGTGGGGAGGTGACTACAATTTTTTCACAGTTATCCCTCAAGTGCGTGTTACTCCCAATTCATTCCATTTGGCTAAGCAAAAGGAAATATTTGGGGCCTATAGGCAGAAATGACAGTTTCTAAATGGCAGTTTCAGGTCCTGGGTAGCCTCCCCCCAAGCATGCCGTCGGAAAGGGGTCAGGTTAAAGGCTTCTCAGTCTGACTTTCAAGTTCGCTGTTATATTTGACAATTCACCTTGAACACCTGTGGTCAGTTCCCTGTGTTGTGGGGGGACACAACTCATCTCACACAGGCATTAAGATACACTTTTTCTGAGCTTTGAAAAGAACGTCACTAGAGAAAGTCTTCATTTAAGGCAGCTTTCATTCCTATTAGAGGTAGAAAGTGAAATTCAGCCCATCTGTTGTATACCGCTGTCCGATTTCAGCTTTTTCTCTCAAACTTGTAAAATTCTTGAATGTGACAAAAAATATGACAATTTTTTTTAAAGTTGCTCTTCAGAGCATGTGGCAAATGATTCTTGGATATCCTTTTCACACTTTCAATGTGTGAGTGAAAGGATGTATGAAGAGACTTGTCTGCCTTTTCTTTCCTTTTCTTTTTCTTCATTCGAGCGTGTAATGCCTCCTTTCCCAATATTACCCAGCACCTTTCTGCATGTGCCCTGTTGTCTACACTGGTTAGCTTTACTCTGTCAACTCAAAGCAGTGTTGATCAGGAAGCTGATATGGTTGCTAACAAGCTGTATCTAATGTGTTGATTTCAGTCCACAAGACAAGTTTTCTCAGTACTATTTCAGCTGTTAGCATAATAAAATGCATGGTTGATTTATTTTTTGGAAATTTGCCTTACATCATCACTAGATGTAAGAATTGTTTGCATTCCTATGATGCAATCATCAAACAATAAACCAAGCAAGACCCACCAGCTCAGTTATCTTCTTGGGTACTGCTTAATAGTGACACTACATTTGTAATGAAGAAACAGCAGTTTGAAATATCCCCTACTGATAGTGCCAGAAGAAAGCTGGAAAATCTCCAAAACTCTCTCATTTTAAAAACATTGCTGAATTTCTTTGTGAATATATGAATATACATATCTTGCTTATTTGAGCAATGAGATTTTTTTTCTCACTTGACTGTATTTTCTACTTGTGGTACATATTGGTTCAGAGAGAGATTAAAGCTTACTTCATGTATCAAGGAGGGTGAGAGGTGGGAATTTCAGTGTTATGTGTATTAAAATTAGGAATTTATATTTTTTATCTATAATCCATTTTTGTAATAAGGGGGAAGTTGGAGCAAAGCATACACTCCATGTTAAGCACAACTGAATTGTCACTGTAATGGAATTGTTCCAGAATTGGGGAATACTGCTTAAAAACATCAGGATACTAATTTAAAAACAGAGTAACAAGTCAGTGAAATCAAAAGGCCTGATTTCTACAAGGATTGCAGCCCCTTTTGTGTGAATAGAAACAAGAACAAATTAGGAAACATGCTTCTGTAGGTGGTCCCATGTGAAGGAATGACTATACTTTTCTTTATTTTCAGTGATATTCTGTATCTTTTCTTCTGACATTGGTGGGCAATGGACAAACCCCAGAGATACCTCAGGCTTAGGGAAGGAAATATCAGCCTCCCAGATCCTGCTGCAGCCTTCTAACAAGCAGCCAAGAAGGCAGGTACCCACCAGAGCAGTGTCTGACCTGGCCTTACCCCTGCCAGTGACTTCTTTTCAACCTTTGTCATTGTTCAGGAAGGACAATCACAACCAAAATTACAGAAGGACTTAGAAGGAAATAACTTTGAAGGCAATAAAGAATTCATGGATGGATGAATGGAGAAAGGCTTCCTCCTTTTCCTCCACTGCTGAGCTGTCAGTCAGCCAAAACAAATTAGAAAGTGAAGGTTATGGCCCATGTGAAGCCAAGAGAAGGCAGTACATTAGAAAAGCCCCCTGACTGCAAACCCTGGTGAACTGGATGCAAATTTTTAAATGTTATTATTGCTCAATGAGGAGGATTTCTGGGGTAAAAAAGGCAATAAGCACAGAAATATCCTTGGGCAAGTGTTAGTCTCTAGTGTGACCTGAGCAAACTCAGTTTTACTGTGAGCCATGTTAACAAGGAGCTGATCCTATAAGACTTGTAATAGTAACAGAAAAGCAATTTATGCAAAATGGGGGCAATCTTCATCTCATAGTATCTAGAGAATATGCAATTCTATAGGTGATTAATTTTTTAAAAAAGGACAAAAAAATAAAGGTTTGCAAAAGTTATTTAAAAGCGTTTTAGTATGCCACAACTGGGAAAGTCTTAAGAAAACTAGAAAGGGTATGGCACTTGAGGAAAAAGCAAGGCATTGTGGGAATACAGTGTGATATAAAGCAGGATTCATTTACATAATTATTACAGAGACACTGTAGTCATACAGTAGTTAAAAATTATGCCACAGTTCCCCAAAATAAACCTCTCCTCATGAAGAGAAGTCTTTACCTTTTCTACTTGGTTTTTATTGAAGCCACAATAAATCTAAACATATAAAGAAATTAATAACTATTTCTAAAATGCTGTAACATTCTTCTGGATTTGTTTTGTCTTGGGTTTTTCGTCATTTGTTTTTTTTTTAATTTATAACATCTTCAAAATTATTTAATCCAAGCATTGTAAGCATAGCCGGTCTGAACAGAATTGCATGCTGCTACCTTTATGTATATTAATCAAAATTGAAAGACATATAGCTTTACACTTTAGAAAGCAGTCAGTAATTCACACTGAGTGGTCCATTTGATATGCATAGAAAGAAAACACAAAGCATTAAATCAGCATTTAATATCAGATTTCTTTAAGTGTATAAACTTAGCTACCTGACATAATTAATCAAATTTTGTATATTAGGTCACAAATATTTACATTTCTTTTTAAAATAATAAACAATGACATTTGCTTTTACTGTACAAAATATTAATTATGGTTGAGACTTTCAAAATAAGTAAAGTAAAATAAACAGCTTGAGTTAAATCAGCCTAATTATGAAAGCTAGGAACAATAAAGAATTTTGAACAGATTTCAGAAAGTAGTCATGGGGACTTCCACATAATTTTTTTTTTTTAATGGATATCCACATTCATATTGTGACTTCTGAGGTGCTGAAAGCCTTTAATCACTTGCTTTTTGTTTTTTCAGTTTTAAAAATTCGTTATCCATTTTTTATGTTTCTGCAGAGGTACCAAAGGATTTTGGCCTAAGGGAATTTAAAAATTTCCTCTAATCAGGAAGAACCACCAAACCATACTATTACTTTGCTGTAGCCACAATACAATCAGCAGACTCTTTTAATGCAATAAAGTTAGAAAAGTCAGCCTTTAGATCTGAAGTAGACTAGTATCTTTCAAACTTAGTAGTAAGATCAGGCCAGGTGGATACACCCTGGTTATTGGTACGGGCCTCCTTAACTCTGAATAATTTTCTTAGCTTTTGTTCCTCAGTCCCAGGGTCATGGATGTACCTCTCCATCCCATGGGCCAGATCCCTAATCCAGGACTGTGGCTGAGATTTGGCACCTATCCCATATGCTTGGTGTTTCCTTCTGTTCTGCTCATGCAAATGTGGTACCAAGTGTGTGGTATAAAGGGGAGAGGAGCAGGGTGTGAAGAAGACCTACAAGTATCAAGGCAAAAGTCTGCTGCCTTCAGCTCCACATCAATATGTGGAATGAGCTTTGGCCTCTGTAAAAATAGGGACTGGAGGAAGATCTGATGTATTTCAGCATTGAGAAAACAACCATCATATTTTTTCTAATCCCTCAGATTTATGCCTGATTACCAAGACATTGCTGATGATTAAATACTTTCAGAACATATATGTAATCAACTTTTCACCCAAATTCTATAGTTTGCAGAGAAAGTGGTAGTTGGATCATGTTAAGAATCCTTTGAAATGCTGCTATCATGAATTAAATAGCAGCTTGCTCCTTTTTAAAGGCTTTTTTTTTCAGTCTAAAATATTTATTCCAGATCTCAGTTTTAGAACAAGAGCAAATTATTTCTGCAACTAAGTAGTTTATAGTTTCCTTTAATTTATTCCATCTCTGTCATTATACTGTCCTTGAAACTACTTTCTGTCACTGTCAAACATGATAGCCTCAGGACAGAAATGAGAGTGAGATAATATATCTCTATGAGCTTTTCTGGTGAAATGTTTTTAAAAGTTTTCAAATGCAGCCATTTGGATTTAAGCAGAAGATGAAAGAACAATGAAACTAGGAGATTAAAGGAACAAAAGCAATTATTTTAAATGTTATTATTCAAACATTCCGATATTAATCCTTGAACACCGTTATAATTGTACCAAATGATTTGTATAAGTAACAGAAAAAATTATTTTATATTACTTCTTCTATTCCTCTGTGAAGAATAATGTCTTCTCTCAGTATGTTTTCTCATAATTAGGATTCCCAAAATTGTGTCACTGTGACATTTTTCTAAATATGATCTTAATAAGAGGCTTAACTTTAATGTTTCATAAGATTATCCAACCAATTCCTAAAAACATATAATACGTTCATTTTCAGAAACCAATGTAAGTTCAATGTGTGTTGTTTTTTCCATTTCAGAGATAACCTAAATAAAACAAGAAAATCCGAAACATAAAACTTTGCAATAGTGTGAGAGGAAGAGTGAGGGGTAGAGATTAGGAGATTTACTCTTTCCCTGTAATTTTAGTGTGTGTGTTTTAGGATTTATCATTTATTTCTCATATGCTAGTGCTTTATGATTTTTTTTTCTCTCTTTTTTAATAACTATTACATTTTCTAGGCTGGAATGCTTGTCATTTAAGCTTTGAATTTCCACAGACTTACATCCTTAGACATAGATTGACTGGCTGACTCAGGGAAGTCATGTCTTGTGTTTCAGGTGATTCAGACATCCTTGCATTGATCTGAGTGCTGCAATGTTTTCTTTACACAAAATTACTCTTACATGTTTGTTTGCCTTTTTATTTTCTCCTTCCTTAGAACTAGCTACTTCATCAACACCTTCCAAAAAAGCAAATAAGCATATTTTCTCCTTCAAGGAGACACAAAGAAGGACTGGTTCAATAAAGTCAGTGAGGATATTCAGGGGTTTTACTGCCTTAACTCACCTCAAGTTAGCCATGGCCTTTCTTCATCCCTGTTTTGGTAGCATTGCTGATGAGCCAGAAATTAATGTGTGATAAATGGTTCATATAAGATTGGCACATTTGTGTGTAGGAGCTGAGAGCACAAGTCCTCATTTCCATCCCTGGGACACAAAAGTCATTTTGTGCAAACAGGATGGAAGACCCCATTTACTTTGTTGGTCTTATCACATTACATTCTCCTCATCCAAATGAAAGTTTGCTATGCAGTGCTTCTCTTGAGTTACCACTTCAGCCACTTAACAATTCCCCTACCAGTGATTACTATCATTACAGAACAAGAATTCAATCTTTTCCTGGAGAATACTGGTTGGGTAATGTGAAACAGAAGTTCAGTTTACCTGCTCTTCTACAGGACACATATAAAGGGATTTTATATGAGTGTGTGTGCATACACGTATATATGCTCATCCCTTTAAAGACAAGGAAATTCCAGTGATGCTCAAAATTTTTCAGTCATAGCTGGTTAACTTGCCTTGCAGAAATACATGGACACACAAACATCCACATCTCTCTTTATAATTACATACATTTCCATATGCATGCACAGACATGTAATTTTTGACATATTCACCAAAAAAAAAAGTAACTGCAAGTGCATATGGGTAAAATTGCAAATAACTGCCATGTTAATAAAGTGATTGAAAAGACTTAAAATATAAACTTGAATGGAACTACATGCAATTATACATTATGTAAGTATTCCTTTTTCAGCATTTTTTTTACAGTCAAAATATTTTATAAATCATAAAATCATAGAATGGTTTTGGTTGGGTTGGAGGAACTCTTAAATACTAACTAATTCCAAGTGCCCTGCCAAGAGCAGGGACACTGGCAGGAATCCTAAACATTTTCATACCAAAACCCCACACAGAGGGACTTGTGTCTGATGCTGAATCACGTGGAAATCAAATATTTCTCATAAATGCTAACTAGTATTTCTTAAAACGCTTTTCCTACTTAATAGTAGTTATTCCAGCATTCAAAGAGGTTGCTTCAATGAGAAAAAAAAATCTTTTTGGAAATCCCTAGTAAATGTGGTTAGTTCAGTATCTGTGCACCCTGCTGGGGAGATGCTGCCTTCTAGGGACACCGGTAACCTGTGCCTGACCTCAGCACTACCGAGGGTGCTTTGTGCCCTGGGAGGAACAAGGGAGAGGCTACGGAACCGGAATGTGCTGTAAGAGGTTTAGAAAGTGCCGGCAGATGGCATGCACGAGTCCTCAGCAGTGGGATTTGCGTGGAGGGCAGGGGGAGGTGAGTTTTGAAACAACAAAACTTCCTTGAGTGCCCCAGATGACTTACTGCGAGCAGCCTTTGAACATGACTCTAAACATCAAGATTTCTGAAGAGTTTGTGCTAGGTAAGGGAAAAGTAAAAGAACCCCAAACTAATGAATACATTTAGGAAAAGATTTGTCTGAGTCATTAAAAAAATATATCTCTGCAATTCTCAGAAAACTCAGTTCCTATTACAGATACAGATTAAGGATTCTATTTGTATGCACTTTTTGATCTGCACACTTGTCTTTGTTACAGTTTTTTAAAAACACATTAAAAACATCAGCATTGCAAAAAAGGTTTAAAAGGAACTTGTCTTCTGCAAGATGCTTGTTTCATTGATGTTTGAATTTGCACAGAAGTAGTAATAAAAACTGCATCTCTGATCACTGGAAAATGGATTCTAGTCAAAGGCACCAACTGTCCTGACAGTGTGATGTGATGTCTTGCTCTCTCTCACTGCCAGACTCAGCTACAGAAGCAGCATAATTATACAAGTAGCAACAATTCTCCTTATCTAATACGAACACTTGCTACTGTTAACTGCATTTCAGTGTGCTAAAGAAGAAATAGAGAGTTAAAACTTATGCTGAGGTTGTTTGGTCAATTAATCTAAGGGAGGTTGTTTTCCTATTGGGTTTGTGGTGGGTTGTTTTGTTCATTTTGTGTATTTTTTAATTTTTTTTTTTAATTCTACACATCTGAAAATAGGCCAGCCAGCCCAGGTGCAGGTGATGACAGCAGAGGCAGGAGATCCTGGTGCCCAGGGCATGCCTCCTGGCATCCTCTGGGCATTCTTTGCTTCCCTGAAAGTAAAAATTCTGTTCTGTCTGACTCCTAGTGCCACTGCTACTACCATGACCTGCTGACTGTGGCAATTGAGAACTAATTTTTCCAAATAAATACGGCAGAAAATTCTCCATTTCTATCTTTCATTATCCCTTGAGTAAATTTCTCAAGTGTGGAAATTACCAAAGGAACAGTCTAGACATCCTCATGCTATTCATAGAGACAACCAACTAAGACTCCAAAACTCCTGATCCAAAGGTTATTAACATCAAGGAAGGTTCTTCTAGAGAAAACTCTGAATAGTATATGAGGCAACCAGAATAATCATTTTCTAAATGACCAAACCCATGAAATTATATAGCTATTCAAGTCATAGTGAAGTAATGATAAAAAGTGAAGTAGTTGTAATGATATTAATAATTAGAGAGCTTTTGATACTAAAAATATCTAGCTGGTTCAGTATGGCTACAGTTACTTCCAAAGCATCTCACAGAATCACAGAAACAACAAAGGCATCTGGAGAAGACAAAAAAAAATGTATTTGAGTTAGAGCAGGGGGAAATGGAGAAAATACAGCTAAGAATGATGAATCAAAAATGGTTGTATATTGAACACCCTAAATATAATGATTATGGGGTTTGTCATTGCACAGTTGATGAATATTTTTTGGAGCAAATGGAAATTTCCAGCCCACATTTTAGTTGTCTAATATTGCTGTATGTTAGTATCTTAGAGGACTGTGATAGTATCAACTATCAACAGATTACTGTAGACAATCACCAGCCAAAAACAACAAAGAGGCCAGATTACATCTAGGCCTTTTGATCATCAAAGCTTTAATATGCTTTATAAGCTTTTTCATAAATTATGAATGTGAAATGGTTGTGGCAATAAGATCAAGGCTTACATATTGTTGTAGTAATTATTTCAAAATTAAATATAAGTAAACATATTTAAAATTAGTGTATTTATTATATATTATGCCCAATAAGCCAAACACAAAAAAAGTATCTAGGAGGACATTTATCATCTGTAGGTCACTTGTACCCTATTTGTAATGATTTCTTTCCTGCACTAAAGGGGAAAGCTAAAACAATTTCATAAAAGTGTCATCTAGTAAAAGATAACCCTTTCCTTGGAATTATTTCTAATTTGTTGCAGAACTTCAGAAGGAAATATGACAGCACTAGGATTTATTTTTCCCTTTTTGTTCCACACATGCTGATTTACATATTTTGCTGGTCTTTTTGAAATAGTATACCATCTTCTGTGAACTGAAGAGACTTCATTAGCAGCAATGATACCAGCAGTTAAAATTAGAATACATAAAATTCCTTATTATTTCATGTTATCACAAAATAGGCAACTTTATAAATAAGTAAAAAAGCATCATGGTTTGAACGCTCATTATCTGTACCTGGACTTTTAAAGAAAAATAAGAAAATAGTGATTAATTTTTAATGCCCTGCCAAAGAAATTCAGGTGAGGGTTCAATTAAGTTAATCATCATTTCCACGATAATGAGGAATTAATACTCAAATCATGTACATTTGATACACTTTATATTGAGTAATGTCATTTAAATGTTAAAATTGCAAGAATTATGGGGCCTCTCAAGCTAATATTGATCTAATGGCTTCAGCCTAATGACAGTGTCAATTACTTAATCTTTATATATATATACATATAATATGAGAAGTACTAATGGTGTTAGAAACTGTACAAGACAATTCCCTGTCTCCTTCCAAAACTGGAAAAAAAAAATCCCCTATTACTTTTCCTTGTAGCTGAATTAGGTTTTAATGCAAAACATTTACCAGCCTTTGTTAAAGAAAATTAAGGAACACCTTACCTGTATAAACTTTAGACTATTTAAGAAAATTGGTTTTAGTGTTATTTAAAAATCTGCTATAATTTTCTATTTTTATGGTTGGAACTATTTTTCCCTTGCCAGTTGTTTCCTTTTTTAGGATACTGTAACTTACCTATCACCAGCCGTCCAATATCTGCATCGTTCCATTCAACTTTACCCCCTGAAAACACTTAATCCTTGTTATTCCTTCTCTCAGTCTTTGCAGAAAAGTGAAAGAAACCTGATGTTCTGCTCATTGTTTGCACTGTATAATTTTATCTCTTCATTAAATATGTCCTTGCTATTTTATGTCAGGCCTTTGCCAAACAAAATTACCTTTGGGTGTAGATCGCATCCCAGTTTATTACAGGGTGGTGGAAGAGAACAGTCAGGCAGTGGTCCAATAAACTCACTCAGAGCACTTCAGCTACCTACATCTAAACCACACTATGCAGACTCTTGGTGAAATCTGGGTCAATGAAGCACAGATGTACCAAATGTCTGCCCAAGCATCCCACCACTGCTTGGAGGCACCTGTCTCCTGCTTTCTCAGCACCTTCCTGAATGCTCCATAAGGCAGGTCAGTTACAGCTCAGAAAGTACCCAGCCTATTACAGGTACCAGACAAAAATCTGTAGCAGAGCAGCTATGGAAAACAGGGGCTTAATTTCCAGATGTTCACTACAACAAAGTAAAAACATGTTGATTGACCCCCTGCTGTTCCCTTGGGGCCAAGAAAGTTCTGAACATATTCTTGTTGACACTCTGAAGGTAGTGTCTAAAACAAGTCCTCTGGGCTGTCAGCTGCTTTAAATTGATTAAACATTTATTAGTAAAATACTTGCAATAGTAATGTCAATCCTGAATGGAAAGACGGCTCAACAGAAATCTTTTCTACAAACCAAAACTGAATCTCAATATTTCTCAACAAAACTCAGAATCTAAACAAAAATATTGCCTTATTGGGATGTGACAGTTTTTTCACTGTGAAGGTCTGAAGACTTTTCAGTTGTGGGAGTGGTTGGTTCTGTGGAGATTTACCTCCATAACTCTGTGATGTTCTGGAAGATCTATGGGGATTTCTCCTAGTGGTTCACAGAGTACCCTAACTCTTACTCCCAGTGGCCCTTTATATCAATTCCTGACTTCTTCTCTTGAGTTTCAATGTGCTCTGGGAGTGACTCCAGAGCTGATGTGTCCACACCTTGGCTAAAACTTCTTCCTTCATGCCTGCCATTTGGCTCCTTCAGGTTTAAAAAGTTATATTTTTTTATGAGAAGCGCTGAAGGACAACACCCAGCCTATCTTTGCATCTTGGAAAACAATGATTGAAAAGAAACCACACATCAGTCTCTGAGACACTCATGGACATTTAAAGATGTTATGCACAGAAATGTAGGCCCCTTTTGAGGTAAGGGACTGTGCTTTTTCTTCCTTCTCATGAGTGGAAACATGCTGGACCTGTCTGACAGCAGGACAAAAGAATGTGGCTGGTCCTTGTTGCCTTTTCACTGGCAATGTGGGAAAGATATGAAGTTAGCTTTGTATTTCTGCTGTCACTGACTGTCTTGTACACAGACATGCATATTTCTTCTAAAACTCCACAGCTCTTGTCTCCCTGTGATGTATTATCCTCTATTCCATCAGTACAGGGAAGAACAGTTCTAACTAAAATGCAAATGCTAAGGCACTGAGAAATGCCACAAACAGGAGACCTTTCTCTACAGGACACTTTCTAAAACTTGTTCCTAAAACATACCAGGGCAACAAGAAGAGGAGATGCTTCACAAAATATAGTAAAGTAGAGCATACATGCGGTTACACCTTTAAAAGGACAATTTAGCTACTTAAACACTTAAAATCTCAGATAATAGGTGTTGCTGCAAGCATCCAACTCAGTGTATTCCTACTAAGACTCACAGCAATACCTTCTACTGCTGCTTGTTGGTCAACCAGACAAGTTGTCTCTCACCTTCCCCTCTCTCCCCCGTATGAGTTGGAAGAAAACAAGCATTACTGCAGCTGGTCTTTGCTTCCAGTCTTCTAATGGGCTTTTACATCTTTTGAAAAACACCTGCTGCATATGTTCCAATGTTATGTTGAGATTCATAATTATGTCTTCCTATTGGAAAAAAAAAATCACAAGTAAATATGGTAAATGCTGAATGAATTTAATGTGTTGCATAAAACACTACAGAAAGGATCTTCTGGGAGATATCCCTGTGAAAAAAAAAAATCCTGAGGTGTGATACAACAGTAAGCATTACTGGAGAAACCTAACAGCTCTTATGCAAGAGATTAAAAGTTAAGTCTTCATTAAGGACTGAGGAATCCTGCCTATATTGAGTGTCCTTTTTATCCTGAAGAAAATCATATCATTTAATCACTGTGGTGGGGGAATGGACTTTCTTGGACATATAATTTTCTCTATCTGATGACTCAAATGATAACTTTTAGGTTTACTGATGATTGGCAAGAACATGCCCTGAAATCAGGGAGTAGGGTACAATTAATAAATTATTTGATCCTGTCTTCCATTGGTATGTTGGGCTCCAGCTCCTACATCAAAGATCAGGTTTCTTTTATTTAATTAAGGAAGGATTTAATAGGTTTCTGTTCTTTCTAGGTTGCTACAGAGGTCACTGTTTTAAAGGGAACATTTCATTAATTTATATTTGTAAAAATAATATTTGTTTACTCATTGGGTTGTAAATAAGAGGAACTCTTGTCCCGGAGTTCATAGTGAGAAGTTTCTCCTGAAAGTGATGTCTCGGGTACTGAGTGGTAGCTACTCTGTGCACCAGGGAATCAGCAGCAAAGTCATAATTTGTCTCAGAAAATACCATAAGAGGGTTTCATGCTTCTCAGAACCCAGGTTCTACAGAATAATAATAATCCAATAATCCAATACAACCCAAAGGGGGTTGTTCATCTATAATATAAAACCCAAAGAAACTGATGCTTTCTTCTGTTGCATAAAAGTGTAGGCTTGACAAAATGACAAAGAGGATGTTGTGATCCACAAAGACAAGCTACATACTCATTTTGGTTTTATTTTTTTTATACAGACCAAGCCAAAATAGTGAAGGAAAGGATGGCAATAATGATTTATTGTTCTAGTGATCATGGTACCATATCTTTCATCTATAAAATTAAGTCATATGTATTTTTCCCTTACAAATAACTCAGACCCCATTGCTGTGGCAGACAGTTTTTTTCATGGCAGATCAGTAACCTTATTTTCTGCTAGTACATGTAAGTTAGTATCTCCTCAGCTAAAAATTTTTTAGCTGAGTGAGTAATACAGGAGGTATGTAAAGTGTAGCAGGTGCTACTGAATCTGTAGTGAGAGTCTGTGTCAGTGATAGTGTCTTCTACCAAGTCTATGATAGTGTCTTCTATAACACATTATCCAAAAAACAGCCTTAGTCTATGAAATGTGTACTTGTGTTCCTTGGTTGTGCTGTTTTGCCTACTATATCTTAGTAGAAATAGAACACATAAATCCATCTCTGACATTACCTGTTTAATGGGTTTATGATCCAGACACACTCAGAAGTGGATCTATAGTCCTCCTTACATGAATCCTCATAGATGAGTAACCAGGGTATATCACTTCAGCTTCTTCATAGAAAGTGTGGGTAAGTCTTTTGAAGAGTAACACCAAGTGCAAGGTTGCTGCCCAAATGTACATTATACATACCATTTTCTGTGGAAGGATGTGGCTGCTCAGTCAAAGCTTAACACAGTTCACCTGCTTTTGCAGCAAGTTTTGCCCCTTACCATTGTATCAGTCCTGAAAAATCTTGTCTAGCCAGTCTCATTTTCGTTGATTTTATTTCAAAATTCTACCCAATCTTCATTTGTATGCCATATCCTACCTAACACCTTGTGTGCTCCTTGCCACAGACTCACATTTATTTCAGATCTTGCTCTTCCACTGGGGATGCTACAGTGTTCCAGACTCAGGTTTTTGTTAGTTCTTGTGTCAAACAATGCTGAGAATTTACTGCTCCGTTGATAGTCTCTTCTTTACATGTATCTTTCACATTAGCTTGCTAATTCATGGATATCAGAAACGCATACATCAGCCTTGCAGGAAGTTTTGGTTTCTCCCAAACACTATGTTGCCCTGTATCATTCTTCTCACACCATTAACTGTATTGAATTTCTTTTAAGCCTGAAAGCTCCTTCTATCTATATCAGCTGGTTAAAAAAAAAAAAATCTTATGCTCCCTGAAAGCCTTCTCTAGTGTTTAATCAGCAATGATTGGAATGCCAGGGATTGTTTGATTGTTTGGATGAACCTCTTAAATTTAAAAGCTTTGAGAATACATATGCACCAAACTTATTTAAATAGATCCTACATTATTACAGTTTACAAGTTGTGTGTCTTTTCCTCCCTAAGAGTCTAGCCTTTTTCCTCCTATTTTTAGTGATACTTTTGGAGAAGGAAGAGCCTTCAAAATGTCCATAATATTTTAATTTCTTCCTGTAGTCACAGTAATGAGTGCTGAAAGAGATAAACTACAACAGAAGTGATCATTTTTATTAGTGGTGCAATTTTTCATCTCTCCTACATACATTGGATTTTGTTTTCCTGGCATTTTCTCACTCTGTCTTTTAATGTCCCATTATCTTCTACCAGGAATTCCATGTTTTTTCAGTCTAATATATCAAGTGCTGCAGAAAGAAAAAATATATATTCTGTTATATTACAAATTCATCCCCTTTCACTCTCAAGGAATGTCATTTTCATAACATTTCAACACTTTCAACCTCCAAGTATGCTAAGTGTATTTTGTTTGGGAGGTTTCTTATATATTTATTTATTTTTTAGGTTAAAAAAAAAATTTAAAAAAAGAGGAGAGAAGGAAATGCTGCTTCATGCAATATGGCCTGTGAAGCTGAACTGTTGTCATAGCTGGTATCTCATTTTAACTTTGCAGGTCTTGATGAAAAAGGATCTGAGTTCAGGCAGTTATTGAGCGTATGCTCCAGTGACTGCCAGATTGATGCTTCTGTCATACAAGAATGTGACAATAGTTGCTATGGGTTTCCTGATTCGGTTAATTAGATTTTTCCCTGTATAATTAGCACATCTTTAGACTGAACTTCAAACTATGTCACCAATTTATTTTAAAATTAGAGAAAGTGTTGGAGAGGATTTTAGTCCTCTCATTTCTTGTAAATGTCTGTGCTAAGACCCACTAGGAATATCACAGAGCAAAATTGTTAAGAGGTCAGTATGTGATGTGGAAACGGGCTGTTTGACCTAGTTTTGGCTGTGGCTCAGACATCTGAGCTCACTGAAGAGCGGCTGTGAGGAGAATCTCTCTTTGTTTCATTTCTCAGGATTGAGGTGAAGCTAGTGGGAAAGAGTGGGGTAGCTTTGCAATTATATGAAACAGCTATTCAGTTCCAGAGGTCATAGCAGACACAAAGGTATTATCATAGCACAAGGAGGACTGGCTCACTGTACAGGGAGGGAAGGAGGAAAGCAGCACTGCAGAGCAAAGAAAGGTACACACACAGTATGAAACCTTCTAAGTCATCTAATTCATATGGGTAACCACAGGAGTTCAAAAGCCTTTGCTTTGTCCAGTAAAGTTTCTATCCTTTCATGGGCTCTTACAGAACTATTGTAAAACTATCAAAAGTTTAATTTAAAGAAGCACTGTGTTCATACTACACAATATGACACAGTTTTGACAAGAATGCTGTTGGGAATATGTGGCTGAGGTGGCATAGTTAAGCTGCAGTTCATAAATCCTCAAACTTTTATTTCTAATTATTTTTAACATAACGTCTGTTGCTGCTTTAAGGTTAAAGAGTATAACTTATGCAAAGAGAAATTTCTCATTTTGAGAGGCTTCTGAAAAACATGTCAGCAGTTTGCATTAGCTGAAGCTTTGCTCTGTGCACTGTAGCAGCTCCTGAAAGATTTCCAATAGACTGCAGCACACCAATACAGAATTGTTTAAAAGCATATTAGCATGAGGATACATTTCAGTGAAGTAGAAAGGGGACAGTGCCAAGGGTATAATGGGATAGTGACAGCCCCAAGCATGACATGAACCAAAACACATCAAGGGTTGAAGCATCCTTGTGCTGGAGCATGTCTGCAGAAGGGCAGTGAAGCTGGTGAAGGGTTGGGAGCACAAGTCTTATGAGGAGCAGCTGAGGGAACGAGGATTGTTCAGCCTGGAGAAAAGGAGGCTCAGGGGAGACTTGCCTTCCTGAAAAGAAGTTGTAGAGAGGTGGGGTCAGCCTCTTCCCCCAGGTAACTAGGAATAGACAGAGGAAATGACCTCAAGTTGCACCAGGTAAGGTTTATGTTGGATATTAGGAACCATTACTTCACCAAAAGAGTGGTCAGTCATTGGAACAGGCTTTCTTGGGAAGAGGTGGAATAACCATCCTTGGAAATGTTCAAATGTTGTCTGGATGTAGTACTTGGGCACATAGTTTAGTGGTAAACGTGGCAGTTCTGGGTTAGTGGTTAATGGTTGGACTCAGCAATCCTAGAGGTGTTTTCCAACCCGAACAATTCTACAATTCTATGATCCCTGGTGCACCCTCTGGCACCATGGCATTCATGGGCTTGCTAATGCCCCTGCAGCAGGTGCTGTTTGCACTCTGCCACTCATTGAGCCCCCTCACACCTTCCTGCTTTCCCTGCCTTTCCAGAAACACAGGGTATTGAGTGTGACTTCTCTGCCTTTATGGCAATAGAAGTTCAAGTAAGCAGCATTGAAGACAGTACTCCATTACACACCATCAGTCCAGATTTTCCAGTGGGAAGTGTCAGGGAGCTCTGCTTAAATGCAGATACCACAAAAAAGCCCTGGTCATAAATCTTGCCTACACTTTTCTTTTAATATAAATTAATGTTTGCTACTGTTGGAACACAGGCTTCCATATTATCATCCAAAGGGATGACAATAAAGACGATAAAGAACTTCCTGTCATTTCAAGACGTCAGATTGTTTATAACCATTCTTCCTCTCTCAGAGAAAAAAGCACTAAAATCACTCTTGTAGCACAGTTTTATGCCACTAGTGGCTGCTTTCATAAACCTTACTGACTAAACTTTAATTAATCCAAAACTATGACTTCAAAGCAGAAACACTGGAATTAACAATGCTGATGTAAACACAAATGGTTTTGAGAAAAAAATGACAAGAGATTTTGATAAAGGCAAAAAGTAAAAGAAGTTGATAGACTTAGGATCTCTTACTTTTCTTTAAGAAGCTGTTTTCCTTGTGTGCCTTGAAACATATTGATATCTTCAATTCTCATGTTATTAATTTAATTTCACTGCACATACTACTCTGCAATGGGGAGAAACTTGTGTTAGCCCTTACTCCTATGAACTACAACTTCTAGTTATGTTCTTCTGCTATTCAGTCCCCAAGAATATCTTCAAAGTTTGGTAATAATTTATGTTGACTGTCTATTAAGTCACTTTTATAGGATCCAACATAACCAGCACCTGCTTATGTGAAGCCTGAAGACTACTTTGGGTTTCTGCGAAGGCCATTTGATATCTGCCTTCTTTTATGGTTGACCTTGAAGGGGAGTTCAGTTTGGTAATTTATGGCAAACAGCATCCAGGAAGACCCATTTGCAAGATTCACTGTCACTTAGTGCTAAACGATCGCTCCTGACTCCGAAGACAATCTGAGTCCCTGACAGGGCAATCCCATAAAAAATATTGCTCGGCCACCCAGGTGTCTTTTCCAATTATCTGGAGTAGAAATTAATACTTTTAAAAGCTGCTAGTTTTTGAAAGGTTATTCCAATTTATTCCTGTAGTTTCTTTTACACATTATGATAAATTGGTTTATTACACCATTATTTTCAATGTCAGCTTTTTAGAAGATTGAATCATAATGTTGAAACATTAGAGTGAATGGCAAACATATTATTTTACAGCTGAATAATATATTCCCTCTAAAAAAAATTTTGCTCTGTTTTTAATAGCAGGTAATTTTATTATTGTATTGCTTAATGCTGTTTCCCCACAATATTTATTTCTATGTAATAAGGACTGAAGGACTTTCTCTCCAGTTGTCAGTGACAGCTTGGACAGGACACAAAATCTATGGAAGCATAATAATCCAAATTGCGAGCTGTGCTTTTAGGTATAAGAATTCATAATTTCTCAGTATCAGTTTAATATATGGAGCAGCTCCAGGGAGAATAAATGGTTACTTTTGTGGGCTTCTAAATTTAGAAGCAAGTTTTTTTAAAGTCATGTTTTCTTCTTTGATTTTTTTTTTTTCTTTCTGTGATAATCTCTGGGTGCTATTTTAGTTGCCCAAATCCTCTCCAACGGATCTATAAAAGGACTGTAATTAGCATTTTAATGGGAATAGTTGAATCTCACTGTTTCCCTACAGCGAGCATATTCCTATTTATTTAGAGCTCAGCAATACTCAAAGACATAAGAAATTCATTGTGGGGTTTTTTGTTTGTTTTTGTTTGTTTGTTTTTGGTTGTTGTTTTTTTGGTTTTGTTTTTGTTTTGGAAGCCGGAAGAGGAGGAGATGGGGTGGGGGAGGAGAAGAAACAAAGCTAAAACTCTAATCCTTTTCAACACTGTATCTGCTTGTAGAATAGTTTCTTTTTCCAGCATGAATTACAAATTTTTTGGCTCTCTATCATCAGTTCTGCAGGTGGCTGAATACTTTGAACTCCTATTGACTTCTTTCACAGCACAATAAAGTTTCCATCCTGAGGTGCACAGCAATGCCCCATGTATTTTTTAATTGGAACAATTATCTCAGAATGGCTCAGTACAAAGTACTATTTCAAAAAGACAATTTCCTGTAGGTAAATGGTGTCAATTTCAAAAGTAGTAGGTTACTGCTAATGAGTGTCTGACACTATTTTTCAAGCAGGCACATGTACAGATAAAGATTTGGATCTCAGCCCAAATGTTTAGAGAGTAAGACACCTACAGCTCAAATAGTCAGATAATGGCATCAAAAATAATCTTCCCTCAAACCAGAACTTCTTCCCCTTCATGACCAGAAATTTCTGTTGGCTGTTATAAGGAAACCTACCACACAACCTGAGCACCTCACAGATACTGCATTCTCTGTTTCCACAGGCTGATTTCCGTGGCAGTGTGGAGGGTAAAGCCCTGATCAATTTATTTTCTGTATGATGTGGAAAAATAATTTAAGTCTATAACATGTAATGTTTGGATTCCTGCATCACGTGTTAGCCACAAGTACTATATAAGCAATAGTTTCCGAACTGAGTGGTCTCATGGATAAGAAACAGGTTCTATTGCAGAAAAACAGGCACGGCTCCTGTTGTAGCTGGGAGAAGTTTGTGGCACTGTTTGTGTGAAATTGTGGATCCCATGGGCCCCATAAGGAGGTGTGTGTCCCAGCTTTGCCCGGGAACTCTCGGGTGTGCTGCCCTCTTCACCCCCACAAGATTCACATGCAGCCTTTGGGAACACTCTCAGGAGGCTGCTGAGCTTTAAAGCACAGTGTGTCTGCACTTTAAGATTCCTGGTTTTAGCATACCACAAATCAGGAAATCTGTAGCTATGTTGACTAGTCTGCTTATTTTTAAAAGTAAATTATTTCTGACTCTATTCCCTAGAAATGATGGTGGGTAAGGGTTAGGAAATATGTTTTTTCCCAGTCCTACCAATATTTTTTCCCTCTTTATCATATTAATATCAATGAACAGGTCATATACCTGATATTCAAGACCATGGAGGAGTGATTTCCAGATATTTCTGGTCAAAACACCAATAATAAATAACAATATATTTTTTATTTATTCTTGTTTTCCTGAATAATGAGATTTATCTCCCATCATGATAAATATTGAATTTGGCTTTAAATTGGTCAGAATTAATCTTTCTGGTCAGTAAATCTTGATATTTCCCTCCACAGAGATCAATACCTGTTTACTATATCAGATTATTGAATGAGATTGATAAATGTAGCTCTGCATGAAGACTCTCATAAAAACTGAGAAGTCCAAGTTTAGGAAGCTTTAGAATGGCTCACAACATACTATATGGACTATTTCAGCTGAATGTTAAGAAACTGCTGAACTGTGCATTAAATAAATTACTGTATTGCTCAGAGAGTTACAGTAAGGTCTATTAAGTACTTATTTAAAGACTTGGCAACAGTGAACAACAATAAATAATTCAAGTAGCACCTCTAATCTTGTTTTCTTTCTCCTTAATTGGCTTTACAGCATTGTTTTGACATTTACCCTTGAATTTAAAAAAAATACTGAGAAAGAAGAAAATGCATGCTGTGCACTAATCCAGCTGTCAATTGAGTACTTACATATTGATGCATCAGATCAGCACAGAAGTTCCACTCTGTATTCAGAGCTGGCAAAGCCCATTATTGGTGTGCAGCCGTATGGGCTTCCGAGCTTGCAGAAAAACTGAGTTTAAGAACCGTGCGCTTGTAAAAATGGGAATGTATAAATGTAAAATTATTTTTAAAATATAGAGATATTGCATCACCATCTCAGGGAGACTCCAAATGCATAAGAAACCATGTCCAATCTATCACCCATGGAGGCATCTAAATGCCAAACCTTTGCCAAGAAGGCCAGATGGATCCAGAGGAGCTCAACAGCTGGAAAACTCAAGAAGTAAAGGACAGCCAACACTTTTGCTGTTCAGATTTTCCCAGCCTATTGGGAACTCTGGAGCGATACTAGCCTTCAGGTTTTAAATTCTAAAGGACTTTGTCAGGCCATATTTCAACTCAACTTTTAGAACTGGAGAAATTGTTGCTGGTTTTAGTTTTAATTAAGTTTACGGAAGTTTGGTTTCTGCAGAAGTTTTTCAAAATTTTTTATCTAAAATATTTTGTAGTGACTGGCTATTTTATTCAAAATTATTAAGTTCACAGACAGGATTTTTTTTTTTCTGGATAGAAAAGAGAATAGGAAAATAAAAGTCACGTTTTCCCTTTCATGAGTTTTAATTTTGCTACCTAATTTTTTTTAACAATATATAAGTTTGCATGTCTGACTACAGGTAAATAAAAACATACATAGACACTTGAGAAATGTCCTTTTTTGAGCAATGTACAAACCTATTCAAAGAATACATGTAGTGAATCCCAATTTGGTAAAAATATGGCACATACTACATTTAGATATCATATTGACACCTCTTGGAACTTCAGATGGAAGTATTAACACTTTTGTCATGTACATATCAGCTCCATGCATATTCATATTGAAATTTCTATGCATAGTAAATAATTCTTTTCTGTTACAGACACAGTATGGGTTTGTATGTGCATCCACTGTTTAAAAAATTACATTTTCCATCACATCCTTCTCTTTATTTTCTTCTAAAAAATAGGGTTTTTTTAAAACGTCATTCTTAATATGCATTAAATTACAGAAGTTCAAAACAGACACCATTAATCAATGTAAAATTGAATATATTTTTCATCCTCAGGAAAATGTAGAAAAACTCTTCTCACACTTATTTTAATAGGATGTAATTAAAAAACAAGCAAACAAAAAAAACAAACAAACAAAAAAAAAAAGTTTTCCTTTGTACTTGGGCTACCAGGATGTTCCCAGAGTGCAGAAATCCTGCCATACCTCCTTATAAAAATATTTGACTGAGTGGTGGAAGACTGCAGTAAAGTTAATAAAATCCCTTCTGACAGTAATGAATTTTCTCTCTTCATTGTGATATGTGGTTGAGGTGACTTGTGTTGACACCTCCCCAGTAAGTCCAGACAATTCAGGTAAAACCCACTGCTCTTATTTCCCATTCAATTTCCTGAGTTTGTGTATAATAAACATCTTTCTGAATCTTAATGTTCCTATATCTGTTATAGTTAATATTTGAATAACCATGAAACATGAAACAAATCTAATTGGCTTTGTCTCTGTTTTGAGCCAGGTTACTAATCATTCACTATTAGGATAAGGTAGCTTTTATATTCCCCATTTAGCTGTTCTCAAGAAAAGACTGCATTGCTAGCTCTCCTAATAGCCTATCAAGTGGGCTGGGTTAAGCCACTTCAGTTTCCTTACTCCATTCCCACATCAAAAAAGAGAAACATTTTGCATTAAGTCCTTAGACCTTGTTGTGAGGACAGGGAACAAAACCCTGTTACATCACTAATATTTGCTTTGCAATAGTGTGATGGTTCCCCTGCAGGACTGACCTTTTTTGCAACTGGCTGAAGAAGAACTAGGAGTCAAGCCTGAATTAGTCAGTTACCCATTAAAATCTCTCTGCAGAGAAGGGAACCTTCCACAAGTGGCTGGAGTCACCTATGTGAAAATGATGCCACAGGCTGAGATGAATTACCTGTTACTCTCCATTCAGAGACCCCTTACAGCTTACTTACACTTGAAACTTAGGGAAGTAATCAAATACCTGAATATATGTCCTCAGTGGATTTTGTGGCATCCCAGAGTATTGCAGCTGTGTAAGGTGGGAGTCCTCCATCATTCCTGTGCCAAAGCTGTTAGCATCATGGGTTTATCTTGAATTACTGTAGAGCATCTCAATTGGTACTAAATGCCTGTGCTAGGTGCCCACATTGCTCTTCACATTGCTCTTCCACTGCAGTGGAAGGAATTTTTTCCTCCCCCCCACGTAGCATACAGTGGATCTCATGCAAAAATACAATGTTACAACCCTTGGATGAGAGATGTCTTGAGAACATGCTTGCATATGCCTAGCAACATTTCCTGGAAATTGAAAATATTGTTCTTTCAAATAATAAATATTTCAATCAGATAATAATATGTTTATCCCTGCTAGTACATCTGTGTACTACACTGGTGTTTAATTTGTCTTAAGAAACAAACTTATTCATGGTAGTATGACTGAAGCTTTGACTTTGTGGGTTGCACTCAAAATAATCATTCTGGTCTGGTTTTATTTTCTTTCCTTCTTAAGGGTATATTCTGTCTGCAGACACATGACTTGTTTTCTAAAAGAGTTCTTTCTCTAATAGTAAAGAAAACCAAACAATATTGATATAATTGTACATTTACTAGCGAGTGTCTCAGGAAAGCAAGTAATTGGGAAAAAGAAGGTGACATGTTTGTAGTTTGGCCATATCTATTACCATCTTAATTTTATAAAAGTATAGGCTGACCTTGAATTGACCATGCATTTTACAAGCTCAGATGAACAGTCCTGCAAACAGATCAGCTACCACTCAAGAGAGCAAAAGCAGTCAGCTGACCAGTCACTTAAATTCAAGGAGAGATAAATCATAAACTTAGAGATTTTGCATACAGTTTTAAAATAAATCCCTAAAGTGGTCTCTCTTTGCAGCAAAATTCCACCTGCTCCATGGCTTGGACAACTATTGTTTCCTTTGAATCTGCATTTACCAATCTAACAAGTTTAGTTTCCACATCCTTAGCAAAACATGGGATTGGGAGGCTCATTCTCTCAGATGGCCTAATTCAGCTCCCATTAAAATCAATGAAATTACCCTGTTGGCTTAAGTGAAATCTGAGTTATATACTACACACAGAACAGCTGTGCAGGATCAGCTCAAAAGTGCATTTACTCCAGCATCCTATTTCTGACAAGAATAAAATAAAGTGTGCTTATGGAAGAAGTCATGGAAACAGGGAAAATACAGAATGATACTTTAACTTGTACCCTTGCTAATCCCAGCAATTTTCATTTCAGAGATTTTGTGAGCTGTATGTTGCAATCATTTTACTGTGTTTAATAGCTTTTAATGGATTTTTCATTGAAAGTCTTCAATCTGCCTTTGAATTCACTTATACTTTTGACATTCACAAACAGTTCCACAACTGAATTATGCCTTATTTGAAAAAGTACTTCCTTTTGTTTATTTTAAACCACCTAATAATAATCTCATTTGGTTCTTCCTAGTTCTTACATCCTGAAAAATAATGAATAATCAGTCTCATGTTCAGCATCTCCATGCAATTCGCAATTTTATAGACTTTAATCATATTTTCCTTCTACTGATATTCCTTTTTCAACCTGAAGAGTTACAATTTGTCTCTCACAGGAAAGGAATTGCCCAACTTCTTTGAAAATCTTGTAATTCTACTTGGTCTCATTTGTAGTGACACAGCAAGAACTATTTGCATAATTTAAGATGTAGATGCACCAGGAATACACACTATGGCACAGAGTTTCCTCTGCTAAAGTTATCCTGTTTTTCCTACCATTTCTTTCTTATTTCAACTGCCCTGAGAACTAAGATCATGCTGACATTTGGCACACAACTGTTTGCATCCATTTCTTTTGTTGAGCAAGAGCTGATTTTCATGACTATGCTTTAGTGTAAACTATGTGCATAATACAAACGTTATTAGTTTGCCTTTTTAACCACTGAATTTTGTCTGCCCTCTCATTTTCCCATCATTTGTTACCATGAAATACAAAGAATTGTAGAATCATAGAATGGTTTGGAAGGGATCTTAAAGATCACCTGGTTCCAACACCCCTGCCATGGGCATGTACAGCTTCCACTAGACTAGCTTAATCAAAAATTCCATCTACAACTCATCTTAATTAGGGGGTTTTCTGGACTAACGTGAAATTTTTGTGATACCAACAGTTTCACTCTTCAACCTCACAACTCAATGCAGTTTCTAAGTCAGTTTTGCCTGTGTATGACAAATCAGAGTAAAGACTCCCCAGAGAGATTGATTGTTCATTAGGCCTCTTCTTTAGAAAGAACTGGAATTTTGATGTAATATTTGAGCCACAGTTTTACAGTGTTTTATCTTCCCATGTGTCTGTGATGGGTTTCTGTGTGAATTCCAGATCCTCAAAGTTTCCTTTCTCTTACATATCCTCACCTGTTCCCTCACCCCAGGCAGGTGATATCCTTCACATTATTCATTTGGGATTAAACCAGTGTTAATTTCTTTCAGAGGAAATTGTGGGCATTCAGGGGTGACACCCTTCATTCACTCCAGCCAGCCTTGTGCCAGTCCTTCCAAATGGCCACAGTCTCACTCTCAAGTGAAACTGGACTTTGTTCACTGCACTTACCATGAAAATTTTAGTGCCTCTGAGAGTCCTATTAGTACTGCCAGCAAAACTTCTCTGAGCAAGGCATTTGACACATTCTGGATGGGGTGGCACAATTTGGGGGTTGTGCAAAACTGTTTCTAGTAACTCATTTGAACAAAAATAGAAAAGGATATATGAAAAAACAACAAGAGAGTTAGTGTACCGTGTACGATACTCGGTGAAAAGGCACAGCTGTATTAGGGGCATCCCTGTGGGGATCTGTGACAACAACAAAACCCTTGAAGTGAAAACACTATCTAACATGCTTTAATCAAAAGCCATGTGGACTTTTTGGATGCTCTCTTCCATCATTGCTGTGATTAACATCATCTGTTCTTTCTGGCAAGCAAATAAATAGATAACTAAAACATGGTCAGATACTCTTGCCTGAAATGTGACAAATATGCCTTGCCAGCAGAGGAGAAACACCTCTTTCTCAGGGATCCACCAAAGTCAAAAACTTGTGAGGCATTTTTTAGTTTATTTGGCATGTGAAACTTGGGAGGTACACTTCTTTAGTAAAAAGCTGTCCTGTATGTGAGTACGTCTCCTGAATAAGAACTGATACCAAACACAGCAGGCTATGTGGGTTACTTCTTACAATAAATGAAATCTGCTTTATAATCCCTTCCTTTCTGAAGACAAGATGATTTACTTAAATATGCTGTCCATATTTGTCTGTCAGACTCATGCCTTCCTATTAATTTTTGAAACCCTTAACCAAACTTGACAGAAGGTCTAGGAGTCGGTGATAGCTACAAAAGGAAAATAACTTGGGTATAGAAAGTGACTATTTTGTTATTAGAATATTTACTTCTTCTATGTGGAAAGGTTGTGTGCCTGAATCAAAATGGAAAGTATTAGAAGTCATATTTAGGCTTAAATATCAAAGCTTTAATGAATTTTTGTTACCGTGTTTACAAAGATACTTAGAGTGATGTATTAAAAACAAAAAACTACAGATGAGCAAAATGAAATGTTGAATTTTTTCCAAACAAATCTGTCTGTATCTGGAGGTGAACATGGAAAGCAAGGTGCAGACTGCATTGATTCAATTCCTGTGGAATTTTTACATCTAAAGAACAGCTTTTCATCCCAGGTGTGTGGTGTGATATCCTCTGGGTCAGTTTATCCTTCTCTCTAACAAATCACAAGATTGTACTAAGTACTCCACCTTGTAGGTGCAAGAAGCAACATCTGCAAGAATAATAAAAGGAAAAATGTTTCAAGCTCTTAAAACTGCAGTGGACTTTATATTTAGGGACAGCCTTTATTAAAGGCTTCCACATATTTTTTTGTGTTAGAAATACTGCATTGCTGAGAACTAAAAACTGTTTTTTTAAATGTAATTTTTCATGTAAAATATGAAACACAAGTAACACTAGATGCCAATTAAAAGAGCTGTCATTTTCTTGATAGCATGAGCCACGATATGTGTGAGTTTTTGTTTAAAAAAAGTAATACTTTCTTCCAAGAGGCTTTTATATTTAAAAATGTGTACAAAAAAACATCCTCACAAAAAATATTGGTTGTTCACATGTTGACTGTCATTTAATAAAAAGAGGTCATAGTTCTCATCCAGTTTGTTTTACAGCCTCAGACATCAACTTTCCATGGAAGAAAAGTTGTAGATTATCTAACACCTTTTGCTGGCAATGAATTACATAGACCTCTGATTTAATCTCCCTTGGCAATTTCTATGACCCTGTGTTTCTTCTAAGTTCTTCAATGTACCTTCATATCAACAGAAATCTTGAGAATGGTGTCAAGAAAAGCAATTTTATATATGTAGGATGCCAAACTAACATCGAAACAATGAAAGATGAAGGAAAACAGTGTCTTATTTTAAGTATGTTGATGTGCTGTCCACAAGCAGAACACGTTAACAGAATAGTCAACAATCATCACTTCATTACTCTGCTTTCACAGGTGTTTTTACAGGTGCTTGCACAGCAACCCTTCCAGATGTCCTTTCAGATAACCCTCCTCCTTATAAAAAAACTTTTTCTTGAAAGCAAATATTTGGATAATTTTCTTTCTCAGAAATCCTTCATTGAGTGAAATGACTTTGCTCAATGCCATGAGGGATTAAAAAAAAAGTCTGACTCATGCTAAGAGGAAGGACTTCGTGCTAAGGGGTGAAGTCATGAAAATATTCCAATGTAAGTAAAATATGACAAACATAAACAAGAGGAATCTCCTTTGTAATGAGGGAAGAGATTCAGCTTTCTCTACCCATAAAAGTACAAAGACCTATTAATATGTAGAGCACACATAAAATATAGTAGTAAAGGGGAAGAAAAAAGATTTTAGGAGAAAATACTAATCTAAAAACTACTATTGACAGTTGTCAAGATTATAATGTGGAATAAAATTTGGTAAGAACTTTCAGANAGTAAAGGGGAAGAAAAAAGATTTTAGGAGAAAATACTAATCTAAAAACTACTATTGACAGTTGTCAAGATTATAATGTGGAATAAAATTTGGTTAAAATTTTGAGCTTAATATTTGAGAAAATGCAAACAATAAAAAAATCTAACATAAGGGGTTTTCTTCAGTAAGAAAAAAGAAATCAATCCCCCTTCAGTGCTTTTGCAACAGCATTTTTCAATCTTCCATGTGATTGTTCCCTCTTTTTCAAATCTTGCCAGTGGTCTGCATATTAGAGTTGTCCCCAAGATGTCTGAAGTCATGCCAAAACCAAATTAATATTTTGCAAACTTTAATGATTTTCACTTTCAAAAAAGCAGGTAGCCATTGTCACTTAACAGACTTTAAAAATTGAATATATTTAGAGCAGAGATGTGTTTTTCTAAAAAAAACCCATTATTTAAAATTCCCCCAAATGCAATCAGGAAGAGATGATGATGAGAGAATGCTCCTTTATTGCCTATCCCTTTGTGTCTGCAAGTCACCTTGCATGAGTTTGATAAAAGACTGCATGAAATAGCTCCTAGACATATACTAGAAAGCTGGCAACACAATTTATTTTCACTTTCTGAGCATGCTAGTACTCAATTCAGATCCTCTGCTCTATATCTGGGCATACATATTTCTTTCATACTCACTCTTCCTCTCCTTGCTGGCTCCTATACTTCAGCCCATTTTTTTGTATCATAACTTCCTAAAAGCTTTTTCCAATTTTATTCTATTTTGAGGTTCAGTTCAATGCTGGTTCTCATTTTCTGAAACAGCTGAATTATTTTTATTATGAAATTTCCATGCCCAAAAGTGAGGCTGAGAAAGATATCAGACAGAAGTCTCAGCCTGCTTATTTAAAATCTATGAGAGTTCGAAGCCATAAAAAGCATCCTCTGCTGTTAGGAAACATCAGGAAATTTTTAGTTGGATCAGCAATTTCTACCTCACCTCTAAGTCCTCCCTTTCTAGTGGAACAGGGGATGTGCCTAAAGAGGCAAGAACAGAGAAGGATCCTGTTCAGGTGGTAAAATTATGCATCAATTGGATGAAAGACCAAATAACAACCCATTCATTTAATTGCCTTAAATATGCCAGGATTTCACTCATAATCATCTCAGGCTTGTGATGCTAAATTATTTTTATTCATAGCGAGTTCAAAGGGAGCTAATGGCTCTCAGCCCCTTCTACAAGTGAACATTAACAAACAAGATGGCCAGGCAGAGATAGGACCAAAGGGAGAAATCCCTATGGACAAGAGGTCTGGTTCCCTGGTGATAAAAGGTTTGTCTCAGGGTTGGCACCCTGGAAAACAGCTGCTAGGGAAAGCTGAAAACTCCTTTGTCAGCACATTTGGCGACGGGCTGGCTGTGCAACTTGAGTTAGCTTTGCCTTCACCAGCAATTGTCCCTGCTGCTGAGAGCTGCCTTCATATCCTTTGGATCCTGCTGCACAGCACTCCAGTTCCCAAAACAACCAAAAACTAATCCAGCCTCTGATCCCCAACCCCACCTTGAACCAGTTACTGTGAAAACCCACAGCAGCAGGCAGGTGAGGAATAGACTAGGTCCCTTGTCCTGAGCTGGGCTGTGTGTTTCCTCAGAAGACATCCCTGGTCTTTGCCAGAGCACCATCACCTTATCCCCTTACACAGCACACAACAGCCTCCTGCAACAGACCTCCTAGGTGACATCTGGGATGGTTCTGGGTGACATGGCATGGGACAGAGACACTAGGCTTCATTCTCGGGTGAATGAAGATGAATGAGAAATGAATGAGAGTTTCACAGGTGTGACATTTTGTGCCAATAAAATTTGCTGGATTAATTTCTCTAATGAATTCAATTTTTTTTTTTCCTGGTGACTATCTGAAGATAAGGTAATTTTTCTTGTAGCAAACACCAAATCACTTTCTTTCGGCCAACAGAAAAATCCCTCAGATGACGTATTTTAGATTGCTGGCTTTTCCACAAGCTGAAATATTGAAAAATATTTAGAGGCTTAAATCCCCAAATGATGTCTTATCACTCCACTGTAAAAGGCAGTTTGAAACAGAGTTTCATATATTATTTAAAGCCTTGTAGATTTGTTATTTCCTGAAAGCCATTCTAATTTCATGAAGTGGTTCTGTGTTCTAGAATTTTCTCAGCAAAACTGTCTTGAAGATTTAGGTTAAAAATAACAAATATATCATGAAAATAGTAAAAATGTCACAAATTGGTAAAGGAAATTCATAGAATTTTTGAATATTAAAAGAAATATGGAGGACTGGTGCAATAAAGCAGAGACATTTTAATTTTCAGAGACTTCAAACATGATTTCTCTCTGGTTTGGGTTACTGGTAACATTCTTAAATGAGTGCC
Organism: Polioptila caerulea; assembly: GCA_013397295.1. NCBI lineage: Eukaryota > Metazoa > Chordata > Aves > Passeriformes > Certhiidae > Polioptila > Polioptila caerulea. The sequence continues at coordinate 2,244,853 of VYXF01005264.1, read as the reverse complement.
TTGTCTATCGAGGGTTATTTTTTAAATCTCCCTTAGGTAGACCGATAAAGCTGTCCTTTAAATCTCCACACAACCTCTTTTTGCAAGGAATCTAATAAGAAACATCACAGTCATAGTCCAGATTTCCCTGACTGCAATTACTTTTCTGTTAATGAAGACTCTGGGACCCCCTCAAAGAATTCTGTGGAAGTGGAGGAGGTTCCCCTTGGTCTTGCAGCACTCTGTGGGAGGACTCCCACACTTCACTGCTGCACCAAGGCAGTCCCTGACCATGATGAGTGGCACCTTGCCAGAAACAATGCAGATAACCAGAGCTACAGGTTGCTCTGCTCAGTGTTGTTTCTTGTCTGAGATTCTGGTCCAGTGTACAGAGAATTTGTTTCATGGAAAGTCCCATGCTAGAGTCTTTATAGGAGCTAGGCTTGCCTTGTGTGAATGAAAGGAATATGTCCTCCCTTTATAAGCAGGTCATCATATACCCCAAGTAACAATTACAGAATTACCAGAGCCAGGGAAGGAACATAAAAATCATGCTGCCCAATGTACTTCAACCTCAGGGTTAAATTTAAAAAAAAAAAAAAAATTAAAAAAATTTAAATGCACAAAAACTTTACCTTGATATGAAAGTCAGTACCCCTCAGGCCACTGCTGGCCACAAGTGTCAATGTCTTGGAAAAACAGAGGTGCAACCAGTGCTGCTACAAACCCCTCTGACATCAGAGCCAAGGACTCCCTGCAGAGATTAGGAGTAGCCAATGATGTAAAGGAGAGCTTCTCAGCATGAGTTCCTGCAGCTGCTCACTATGCAGTGCTCTTCCTTCCTTCAAAGGCTTTCTTTCTTTTCTATATATAGAAAAAATGCAGATGTCTGCTGTGAGGGGGTGGAAGGCACTGTAGAATAGCTGCTTTCCAAAGCTACAGAAGTTAAGGCAACTGCAATAATGCATTTGACTCATCCTGTACTTGGCACTGAGTCAGCATCTTAGAGCAAAGGAGGGATTGCGTGCTGCAAGGTCACACACAACTAGTGAAAATCAGCCTTACAGGAATAAGAGGCAAGAGCAGCTTATTTCAGTCACTTTAGTGAAATCGTGTAGAAAACGGTTACCCAGGACTAAAGGGATTCTAAACACTGCTCCATACCCAAATTGATGTCATGCAGCAGGAAGAGGCTGAAGTCTTGCATGTGTCCCTGCACATTATGCCTGACTCGTGCTCTCACTGACATGACTTGCTTGAATGAAACAACCAATGCTGTCCTCTGGATGCCATCTGGAGCTTCACCAGACAGATCCATGTTGGTGCTGATATCAGATGGCATCAGCTGCCCGAGTATTAATGTAGGAGAGAAAGGGACTTCTCACTGTTTGTTGCTAGCATGCTACTCTCAGTCTTGCCTTGGTGAGGATGTTGGTGTGGATGGGGGAAGTCTTATGGCTTTGCTCCTTAATTCCTCCCAACCCTGCTGTGGAAGTGGACATTAACTAGTCAAGAATCAGAGAGGAGCAGCCCGTTCCCAAAAGGAACAAGGCCACAAAATTTTGTTTGCACATATCTCTACTTTTGTTGATCAATCAGTTGTTGATTTCCTTAATTTATAGCTCTTAGAATTTTTCTGCTTTTAGGTCTGAGTTGCTTTTACCTGAAAACTAGTCTCCCTCTTCAGGTGTTACTTGGGGGGTTGGGGGTGAGGAGGAATTATAAAATTGGCATTAAAGAAAGATTACTATGCATTTGCATCCTTTTACACTCATATCCATACCTGAACATTTATTTCTCTTCTTGCCATAAATCAGATTTTTTAAAAGACCTACCACTGATGAGGAATTTCATATATTAACCCCAATGTAGTAGCACACAACAGCCTTAGAGCTTAGCTTTATGCAAGGCAAATTGAGTTCCACAGAACAGTTTCACCAGCCTACAGGGAGAATCAGACACTTAATATTATATTCAGATTTTGCTGGAAATTCTTCAACTGAAAAGATTTTCAATATAAACCAGGAGCATTATTGATGAAAATGTGATTATGAACTACATTATGAACTGTCTCTTGATATGATTGTTTATTTGGTTTTGCTGGTACCTGCCCAGCTGGCTAGAGAAAAATAATTTTCTTCCAGGCTTTCTTTCTATGTTTTTTTAGTCAGTCTTCTGATGGAAAATGTTGAGGGGGAAAATGGCAACAATGCAAAACAAAGCAGCATTTTTCAAAATACTATTTGTTTAGAAAAAATGTCCATTTCTCACTCCTTGAAATTTTAACAGCTCTAATTCTTATGTATACATGAAAGGAAGAGAAGAATTGTTCCACTAACTTGTCCCCTTAAGCAGAAAAGCTTGCCCATATGTCTTCCCTGCCCGTGGCTGCTAGCCATTTTTCATCATATTTTGCCGGTTTACATCCTTTTTCCACCCCCTCCATAGCCCCATGCCATTTGCAGAACATTTGCAGGTGCTGTTTTTCCCTGGCATTCCCTGGGCTGCTCCTACACCGGGGTGACTGTTTAATGCAGCATGTTGGCAGAGCTCCACGTGGAGCACTCGCCAAGGCTTCCCCTCTCCCCCCCCTTGGTGGATGAATGAGTGCAAAATATACTCAGCAGAAATTTGCATTCAGGCTTACATGGACTGAGCACGGAGTTTTGATGGGCTGACCAAACTTATCAGAAGTTTTCACTTTTCTTTCAGTCACAGGGAGAAGGGTTGTCACATCTTCAGTTTACTCTGTATATGAAAAGAGCTGTACACAGTTAATGAAAGTCACAGGAGCAGCTCAACTGTGCTGTTAGGTCCCGAGCACAGGGGATCATATATCACTGTAACCTACCTAACCTTCTCTGTACTAAATGACAAACTGCTGCAAATAGCCTTTGGGTCAGGTCTCGCATTCACTAAAATACTTGTCCTTCAGCTGAGGACTCTGTTGAACTCATATATCACACAGCATCTTAAATCACACAGACTTGCAAAAATGCTAAATACTAATTAAGATTGAAAAAATTACAGAAAGATAAAGTCCATGACACAGGTCAAATCAAGGCTTAATTATATTTAGAATTTATCTTTTTAGATGACCTCAGAAAGATAGAAGACTGCAATTTTCTACGTGTTTATTAAGTTGTTACTGTACTTCGTCCTGCAACTCATATCACTCTCAGAAGCCATTCAAACTACAGCTCATGCTCATCCAGAAAAGGATATCCAGTTGCACACTTCAAGAAGCAGGATTGGGCAGCCTTGTTGAGTTCACAGGGGTTTGGCTGCTGCTAAGTTTTTCAAATTGTCTTTACATTGGACATGTCCACTGATTAATGGATCCTAACAAGCAGTCCTTAAAAGATTTTATTTGAAAGATTTTATTTCACAGAGCATTGTTTGTTGGGAAAATTTTATTTGAAACCTTTTGAGGAGTGATCTAAAAACACATTTTGGAATAAAACAGGGACGATAAATGTTGGCCTTGTGCAGCAACACAATGTGGTAATCCTGACTTAAGCACTTCATGCATGCTAAATGCTTTCTGAGCAGTGTTTCTGCCCTGAGGAGCAAGTATGTTAAGAAGAAACAGCTAAATAATCAGCAGACACTGAGGAAAGGGAAAACGACAGACAATTTATATATCAAATCAGTCAATTCCTTGAAAGTACTGTGGCAACAATGTTGGGTTTTTTTATGTGACAAAAGGCAGGAAGGCAGCAGATATGCTCAGGGAGGTCAGCCAGTGAATATAGAGCTTTTAGGTGATGGAGCAGCTGACAAACTGGCTGATTTGATGTGAATTGAATTGCACTGAGGTTTTTAGAGAACTGACTAGCACAACTTTGTGTAGGGCACACAGTATAAATAATGAAAAAGAGAAGGAGACATCGTACTGAGTCATATGTTTTGAGATAAGATATGAGTTGCTGACAGGGACATGCAGGACCTATTCTGAGCACAGCTGCAGAGGAGGGGACTCAGAAGAGAGAGGTGACAAGGGAGGAGAGAAGGAGATACAGTGGAAGAGGTCAGGAGGCATCACACACGCATGACAAGCACTTGTCTTTTGCATTTCAAAATATGGTGTTAGCACAGTAGCTATATTTAATGATAAAAATATAAACAAGTTTGTTTCAGCCCTCTCTCCATTCCTAGAAATCGACACAAAGGGTTGCATAGCACTACCTTGATTTACAGTCGGTCACTTTACCTTTTGCACCTGGGCTGTTGCAAGTTTTATTGCTGCTGGCCTCTCACTCAGCAGCCCCAGATGCAGAGGTGTGATCCCCTTCAGCAGCTGAGCTATGGCCTGTGATCTGCTGCCTGCAGTTCTGGGTTAGTCCCCAGAAAACTGTTACCAGCTGGCGGAATTTAAAGGTCCAAAGCTGCTTTGAATTACACCCCAGCTGTGATTAATGTTGGAATGTAGTGGGAACTGAGCTTCTGTGAAAACTGCACAGCAATATTGTGCGAGGCAAGGAAGGAAAGAGCCCAGCATATTTCTTTATAAAGTCACAATATATCTGCAACTTTTAAAATGAACATTTAAAAGGAATTCAGACAAAATTGTGATTGTTAGGTGTTTGATACCTCTTCTGATTAGTCTTTGTTGGAATTATCTGTACTGCAGAATAATTATCTAGACACAATTCCCTGCATTAGCATTATAACCTAATCACATCTCTATAGCTTTCTGCATGACTTTTTTAATTGGTTCTGTAATAGCCTCAGTGTAAAAAACAGTAACCTGAAGTGATTAGTCATTCATTATTTCCCCTGTCCCTGACTCAAAAGAAAAGAGATGAGCTAATCAAATCCATAACACTACACAGTCTTTTCCAGAAGTAGATAGAAGTACCAGAGGCTGCTTATAGGGGGCAGAAAATAATTTCAATTCTTTCCCCAAATGACTGCACAAAGTTCAACAGGGAGTTCTTCCAATCCTTGAAATCACTCCAGGTTTATTTACATCAGAGAATTCTTGTAATTGTGTATAAGTCAAAGACTTATCCAGCAAAAAGGAGAAACACATTCCTTTTATGTCTAACACTATCTTATTGACAGAAAAATTTTCACAAGATTAATAAACATTAAACAGCAAAATACAATCCCAATCAAACCATACACATGAAAGTACCATATGTAGAAGTTATAACTTGCAGCTAACTATTCTGGTTTGCAGTCTGGAGTGAGATTAACTGGCACTGTTTTATAAATTTTAAAAGCATAAGGGCTAAACAGCTAGGTTTGCTACTTGAGACAGAAAAAATGATGTTGTATGTAAGGTGTATTGTTTCATATTCTTAATTTAATATACAATTCTATACATACATATATATATATATAAAATATGTAGGTATATACCAAAAATTATAACAAAAGTATAACAAGAGTGAACAAAAATATAAGTATACTATACAGCCTTATGACAATACTTCATCTATATATGATTTCTGTAGATTGTAATGATATAATTTTATGTTAAGCATTATTTAAAGGCTAAGATATAGTTTGAACATTACCACTATTAGAAGAACACAAGCCCTATGAGGAGCTGAGGGAGCTGGGTTTGTTTAGCCTGAAGAAAAGGAAACTCAGGAGTCACCTTATCACTCTCTACAACATCCTGAAAGGTGGCTGCAGACAGGTAGGAGTTGGTCTCTTTGTCCAGGCAGCAACTGACAGAATGAGAGGACACAGTCTCAAGCTGCACCGAGGGAAATATAGATGGGATACTAGGAAAAAGTTTTTATGGAAAGAGTAATAAAGTACTGGAAATGGTCTGCCCGGGGAGATGATGGAGACTCCATCCTTGGATGTGTTTAAAAAAAGATTGGATGTGGCACTCAGTGCCATGGTCTAGTTGAGGTGTTAAGGCTGGGATGGACTCGATGATCTTGAAGGTCTCCTCCAACCTAGAGATTCTGTGATTCTGTGATTCTATGATTCTATATCTTCTGTGAAGATATAGACGTCACTAATTTACTAGTGCATATGTAGNTTCCTCCTATTTAGTTCATTTTTAACCCTTTCTCTTTTTCGCTTGTATTCAATTTTCTTTCTCTCTTTTCTCCTTTTCTTCTCTTTTTTTTTTTTTTTTTTTTTTTTTTTTTTTTAGCCAGAGTCAAAGATAATACCAGAAGTGCCAGAGGATAGAACTTGCATTAACAAGCTGATGATGTCAGGTGCTATTACCAATTTATTTATTTAAAACTTCAGATCTGGCAACAAAATACTAGGAGGGAACTTGTATTTTCCCGAGTCATCCTTGAAAGATGCAACAACAAGCCCAGGGCATCAAGCTGACTGATGTTACATGAAGGCTAAAGTGCTGTTGCTCAGCATTGTCATGACCTCAGTGCTCTGCAGGTTTGTATTTTATGGGATGCCTTCCAATGATCTGCTCTCTCTCCCATCCTGTGGTTTCTCAAACATGCACTGGAGAGGTAACCTTGAGCAACAGCACCAAGGAAGAAGATTTAATGCACCACTACAAACCTTTCACAGTCCTACCCGGCTCAATAGCAGCCTTCTGACACTGGATTTGCTTGGACTTAGCATGGTCAGCCAGAATATCTAGCTAGGTCACAAAAAACATGATTTGCTAAAAAACATTGGAAAAAAATTGGCTTTCTATGAAATGTGAGCTTATCTTTTGGACAACACATCAATACTGTTTGCAAGCTGTTCTCCATGGCCATTAAAACTGGTCAATTGGCTGCTGATACATTGAGTAGGGTGGAGGTTTTTTCATACCATTTCTCCTCTTTAATCACATGGAAATTAGGATTTATAAAAGAAATTAGTCACTGAATATGCACTGTAAAAAGATGAAGGTGGGATAGAGAGAGAAAAATCAGCCCTTACTGAGACAGACAGTAATTTTATTCTTGTATGGCCAGCAGGTATAATTCAAATGAAGCTGAAATTTGAGGAATATTTTTTATGCTAAATTTTTGAGAGAAGGACCTTATTTCCTATCTATGTTTTATGCAAATACTCTGTTCCACCCAAATGGTCACAGTTCTACCAGATCAGAACAAGGTTTCCTTGTCCTGTAATTGAAACCCTTTTTTTTTTTTTCTCTGTCTGCATACCAATTGTCATTTCAAGTGGTGACATTTGGCATTTTTGGAAGGTAGAGCCTACAGCATGTAAATTTTTTACTGTGATTTAGAAATTTAATTGGTGTAAGCACATGTATCAGGAAGTACAGGGAAAAACAATTATTGGGGGAGGGAAGAAGATAAAAGGTAAGCAGTGAGTATGTCATGACTGATAGGAGAATAAAAATACCTGTCTTTTAATGCTGTTAGCAGAAGCTAACTTTTACTTTATTTTCTGATAATATATATATGTATTTAATGATTTACCATTTTAAATGAAATGAGATATTAAGAGGAAAATTGCACATGTTGAAATATTTGAGCAGGAATTCAGCAGAAATTTTCACATAAACCCAAATATAGAAGCTTTTTCTCATGTTCCTAAGTACTGCTACCTGCTAAAAATGTTGTATATCCACACTGAATTATACTTTTGCAACAGATCTTGATATGAAATAGAATAAGGTGTCTCCAAAATTCCATAGAAGTAGATATAATTTTTCAAGCAAATATTTTTAAAATTTATACAGACCTTTCTTCATATACATGTGTATATATGTACATATATGATGTCCTCTGTGACCTCCTTAATTTTCACAGAGAAAAATCTGGGAATTTGATGCATTATGAATCCTAATATCACAGTCTCACCACACACTAATTTATCAAACATTTTACCTAGAAAATTATGCTCTTCCAAAAATTCAAAGCTATGGGCTATATTCTGCCTGTGTATGCCAGTTTCCTTTAAGATGGGTTGCAAGGCAAGCATGAGACTCACTGAGTTCCTAGCAATAGCAGGATGGGGGGATATTTGCTCTCATGGAGAGTGACAGCACCTTAAAGAAAGGACAGTAGATACTGGACACCTGATTTCTTTAGAACAAATTTCCAAATTCTAACCCTAGTTTCAGGAGCTTGGTGGAAAACCAGAAATTTCAGGCACTGTTGTAGAAAAATGGCATGATAAGCTTGCTTAGAGGAGTTGTTGTCCTTTTGACAGATAAAAGAAAGGAGCATCCTTGTGCACCAAGGGAAGAACAAAGCAGGAAGGTACAGGGCGCAGGGTGCTGCTGGTGGAGCTGCTTTTGCTGCCCCCAGTACCCATGCTCTGTTGAGAGAAAGGGGGATTCCTGCTGTGGTGATGCTGGCAGTGCCCTGGCCCTGCAGCTGGAGCACTTCTGGGCACCCATGCAAGCAGCCTTCAACCAGCAGCCTCTGCAGCAGCTTGTGCTGACAGCCCCACACCCACCAGTCCCTTCTACATAACTCAGGAAGTCTGGTAACTCCAGCATGATAAGATCAGTTTGCAAGGTTTACTGTCAATGTGGAGGGAATGATCCTTACTTATATCATTCTACAGACAAGGATCATATCTTGATAGGACAAGAGAAAATGACATTCAGTTGTGTCAGGGGAGGTTTAGATTGGATGTTATGGAAAATCCTTTGTGGAAAGGGCTGTCAAGCATTGGAACAAGCCTCCCAGAGAACTCTCAGAGTCAGTATCTAAAAGACATGTAGAGATGGCACTTGGGGACATGTCTTAGTGGTGGACTTTGCACCAGTGACAGCTGGACTCCACTATCTTAAGTCTTTTCCAACATAAATTGTTCAATAACTCTGTGATTCCTTGATTCTATATTTTCTACAACAAGGCTATCTTCACACAACTCTGTAAATAGCTAATCATAATATTGATGACAAAAAAAACCTTTTCCTGAAATCATCAGTAGCTGCGTGAACAGTGATGATGGCAGATGCAACAGAAATTGTACTAGAACTAGGATATACCTAGTAAAGCAACTGTTTTACATGCATCTTACTTTTAAAAATTATCTATCTCTGGATTGAGACAGCAGCAAGAACTGTACAACAACAGGTCATTCTTACACAAATGCACCTTCTTCTGGAACAGCTTGGCAAATCTCCCGATTAGAGATTTTTGAAACTAAATTGGATGCTTTATTAAAGATGGTTATGAGAAAGCTTGCATGGAAAAAACACAAGATAACATGTCACTATAGTCTTTCCCTCCTAGAGTATAACTCAATTGAATTAAAATACTCCTATGCTTTCACAAATCCATTTCCTGTAAGAATATATTTGATGGTCCTCAACACTTTTGTTAACCTAGGCCTGATAAAGACGGGAGAAATTTTATTTTGGTTTTGCAGTAGTACTGCAAAATCATAGCCTTGTTTTTCTTTTTTTTCAAAAGGATCTGGTTTATGTATATTTATGCTTATATGATGAGTAAAAATACCTGATGCCCATAAACCAAGCACCATCAGTGTAAAAGCTAGTGTCAGGCAACACAATATGAATCTTTCACTACATCAATTTCAAAAAGTGATAGAAGTGTTGCAGTACCTGGTAATCATTATGTAACTTCTCCAGGCAAGATGAGTGGAGATTTTGAAGAAGAGCCTGTTTCTCTTTCTTACTTCCACCTGTCCCATCCCCTAGATAATCTGATCTCAGTACAGGTCTAGGGTGTTTAGCTCATTTCAAATTCTCTCTTAGGATCATAAGTACCAAGTGCTGCACCCACACCGGTAAGGCATTGCCAGGACAGAGGCTAAAACACTGTCCTGTGGTTGTTCACTAACAGAGAGCATGTGCACTTGGGTTCATGCCACCTAGAATTCCCTAAGCCAATGTTCCAGCACTGTTCAGGAGGTTGTGAGTAAAATAGCTGTGGTCACCCTGTTTTAAAGGGTATTTAGCCTTCGGGCTGCAAACCTCTTTTAAGGCCAGAGAGCAGGCTATAGAGCAGGATAGCAACTTCTTAATTTAGCAGTCCCAATGCAGTTCAATGATACTGCAGTAGCAATGACACTTCATGGCTTTAACACCTCTTGGCACCATGTGCATTCTGCCCTGTTGCGCTACCACACAGTGGAATATCAGCCTTTAGCAAGAAGAAACTGTGCCTCCGATGACAAATGCGGTTGTGTTTGTGACTGCAATGGGTATATACTGGGAGACATGCTTATGTAAAACAAGCAAGTATTGCACCTTTTAGTGGAAAATCCATCTCCCTTAAATTGTATCTCCAGAGGGCTATTTAAAAATGGGTTTTAGCAGCATAAAGATGCAATATTGCGCTCAGTAATTCTTAGTACTCTTTGTGGCAGGAAAATTGTTCTCCTAATCTCGTACTCCTAAAAAGCATAAAAGAAATAAAGCTATTGATATTAGTTCCCAGACTCTGAAGAGATGCCATTGCAATTTTGTCACTATACTACAGAGACTTGTTCATCAGCATTAGATTTTCAATTGTTGCAAACCAATACCAATGGAATTCATTTAATTGTGTCTTTTATAAACTCTTTCTGCATAAAGGTAGGTTTAAATATTACCCCAATGTGTTTCCCTCATAGATGTTTACATTGCTAGGTATATATGCTGGGATATTCATCATCCTTATTTTGCTTTGTAAATTTTACTTGAGATCAAAGGACATATAGATATCACAGCAGACACAGGATGTGCAACATTCATCGGTACCTTTGCATATCCTTACCTATGTATGTCCCTGCCAGTAACACTCATGTATCCCTGCTTGTCACTGTGTGTCTGGGCCAGGACTATAAATATAAATAGGCAGGCGCTTGCACACTGGTGCTGTGCCAGCCTGGCTGGGGAGGAACAAGTGGCAGACACCACTGATGAGAACTGGACACACAGGCCAACAAAATTGTCGAATGTCCAATGTTGCCTAAAGTGCCCAGGGCTTCACACAGAGTTCCAGCTGCTAACACCAATATAACACAAAATTTGAAAGATGAGATTTATTTAATGACAGTAAAGAATGGAAAAGAGGACATTCCCCAAATACTTTTCTTTTAGCTGTATCTTGATTTCCCTTGCATTCCATGGTCTCAGGATTAGAGTTGCTGCAACTCTGAACTTCAGACAAAGCCAAAGCAGAGAATGAGTCATGAGCAGGATTTTCTCCTGAGTTCTCTGATGTTGCCAGTGAAACAGGAATTTCTCATCTCTGTGGGGGTTTCATTTCAATCCACATCCACATTTGTGCTGGAATTAGTCTGGTTGAGGCAGGGGAATTTTTCAGTTGCATTTCACCATAATGAATACAAACCCAACCTGATTAATAACCAGTGTGTTTCAAGCCCCAGCCAACTCAGGAATAAATGATTAGCCAATGGATCTTGCTGTCAAAAGAAATGATTGAGGACATGAACTGAATTGGATTAAATTTGACACCAGAATTTCAAATAATGAAAGCAGAAAAGTACCATATCCTGAGCATAACCCAATCACTGACTGAGAGTGTCAGGAACTAATTCCCCCACTAAGCAAGTTCATCTACGAATGAACATTTTGATTATATTTCACCATGTTGTCTCTTACTCATTTTGTGCCATTCAGTTCCAGGGTGAGGGAGAAGTAAGGAGAAGGAAAGAGCCAGCAGACTTTGGTCTCCCATGGAAACTGCTAGGAATAACTTGCTCAGATCCTCTCAGTATAAGGGGAAAAAACAGTCATGAGAAAAGGGGTCTGACCCTGTGTGCCCAGAGGCAGCAGAGTTAGCATTGGGTCAGGCACACCTCTTTAGGGGACAATGGCATCAGGGAGAAGGATGCACCATGGATGAGTTTTATTGGGTACTTTGGACTCTCGTCCAAACTTGGACTGAACTTTCCAAGCTGCCCAGAGCACAGCTCTACCCTGACCACAGAAAGAACAGCCACTACCTAGGCAAGCTGTCAGTTTGGCTAAGTCTGGTAATATCCTTGTTCCTAATGGCAATTTCTGTGATTTTTAACAATGTAATTTTGATAATCCTAATTCATGTACACCTGCAGAGATTTGTTGCTTAACAAATATGAAACCATTCTGCATGTAAAAATATACTCAGTAAACCAGTTGATAATTTTTTTTGTTATATTTTTGGTGTCATATCAGCCCTTACTCTCTGATTTCAGAAAATGTTATATGAAAAAGAAGGACAACTTATAGAGGAGTATCGTACCAGAGATCAGCCTAAGCATAGTATTGGGTCTGGTCTTTTGCAAATACTGGGAGAAATACATTGTGACAAACCTTTTACACCAATTAGCAACTTGTTCAAACAGTTGTGCCATGCACAGAAATAATTTGCTCCCATGAATGATCATAAGGTGTTAAAAAAATTAATACTTGAATCCTGGAAGTAAATCCTAAAATCGCATCCCCAAAAGAGAATTCTCTTTTGCAGATTGCATGCCAAGCTTTTTCTGAGTTATTATCACAGATGGTGAAAAATTCCCATGGCCTTATACTCATGTTCTTTTTCATTCCAAATGGAGTCCTTTGTGAAATATCAGCATGATTGCATATGTTTGAACTCTGACTGTCCACTTAAACGTATGCTGCACTTCAGTGGTGTGGTCTCTGGGAGGGAGTGCTAGGCTCTATTACAGGAGGTTGAGAACAATTTATTTTCACCCCAAGGCCACTGAAACCCTGCCTAGCATTATCTCTGCTAGACTATATCGCTAAACTGGAACAGTCAGAGCTGAAACACAGTCTGTCATGCTGTTCTTAATCCAACAAAGATGCAAGATTCACAAAGGCAAGTCGAGTTTCTCTCTATCCTCTACACCCAGCTCCATGTATCCGCCACTTCCCTCTGCTCTCCCCAGTGATTTTTCAGCTCCAGAGTCACAGATTTTGTCACAGATCTAGTGGAAAATGAGGCATGGTTGGCTCTGTGATCTCTTGGTCATTGCACTGATGGATGAACTCAGACAAGATGCTTCAACTCCATCTGCCTTCCACCAGTGCCTTTATACAATGGGGAAATGATAAAGGTGAGGTCCTCTATCCTGGTGAAAGGTCTTCAGTGGTAGTCTCAGTAACTAGTATGAGCCTATTTAATTAGGAAAATCAGCTTTAAGGTTATTCAAGTGACCTTTCCTCTTGGGCCTCAGAGTTTCTTATGATTATATCAATATAGGGCCCGTTTTTACTTGGTGTAGTAGGTATTCAGAATAAATTTTGAAAGTACATGGTATCAGAGATCTACAAAAGAAATCAGGAACTGCAAGTATCCTTATGGTGGGTGTGAAATTTTACATCTGTTACAAGTTTGGGGATGAAGGTATTGCTTACATTTTGCAGCTAAGTAGCCAGTGAATTTTAGAAGAGATGTAGGGGCAGCTGAGAAGCCTGACTGCAGCTTTTCTGGTGTGCCCACTGTTTGTCATCTGATAGGGACAGAGCTGACTTCCCAGCAGTCCTGCCCTCATCCTTCACCCTCCTGCTGCTCTATGGAGCTGGCTGCTGTGGCTGGGCACTGCCTACATTCATAGCATCTGGGCGACAGCCCATCACACCATACAGGGTAATTTACCTCAGTTCCCACTGGTGGAGCACTATAGATCAGCTGGAGCTTGCTTGTGGACTTGACATTTAATGGGCTTTTTGGTGAGTAGTGATACGAGCCTTATGTATCTGGTACCGGTACATGGAGTATGAACCGTAATGAAATGGATCCGTTCCACGAGAAATACAATTTTATGCTTCCTAATTGAGCAATTAATATAGTTTTGCCTACTACTTCACAAATGTCAGGGGATAAAGTTGAGAACAAGTTGTTGCTGTATTTGCATCAGGAACTGAGGGCTAAAGAGTTATGTAAAACTGGTAGTACACAGAATTGATTTTCAGATTAATGTTTGGATGGATTTGAATAGAGATAATTTTACTTTTTTGTTTACTAATTTGATCTGAATCCCCTCTCAACAGAATAAGAATACAGATTTAAAGTCTTGTCTTGTTTGACTAATCTCTGTGAGTGTCCTTGAAAGTCCTTCTTTATTCTGACTGTGACTCTACTCTTTTCCACTGGGAAACACATATTGTCCTGTAACTCTAAACTAGTAAGAGATAAGTGTCAAGACAGCTTGGATGTTTAAATCAAAATTGATTTGCACATCTAAGATGACAGCTACTTCATACAGGTGTGTGCAAGTCTATGGAAATTTTGAAAAATTAATAACCAGCAAAATCTCTCAAAAATATTCTCAGTGTGTTTCATCCAAATGATACTAATTTTATCCATCTAAAACAGTCTTGAATAAACTTTAGTTCAGTCATAGAAAAGAAACCAATATTTTTGATTAATAAATGATAGCAAATATGTTTAGTATGAACGTGAAGTCATTTACTACACATTATTTTAATATTACGTGTATTTATGCATGTAGAAAATTAGAGATCTAATCCAGAAAAGCCCAGAGATGAGGAGACAACATTTTACTTGGTGTTACATCAGTTCCAGACTACTGAGGAATCCAATTTATTTAGGGAGAATCCCCATGAAAGCAATGAAGGCAGTCAATGAAATGCTTTACACAACTGGGAAGACTCTGATCATGCGTGTCTAAAATGTGCCACAGAAAAGACATGATTGCCCATTTTATGGCGTGTTGGACTGCACACGGAGTCTGCTTCTAGCAAAGAACATTTCTAAGGAATCACATCCAATAAATGAATCCTCTAGGCTCTTGTTTTCAATGTTGTGTTCACTTCCTCGGTGTGAAAACTTCTGTGGAAGTTTCATGAGCTAAAAATTCTCTGAGGTGGTGTGCTGAGACCCAAGGAAAAAAAACTGATAATGTTGTACCTCCTTGGCATCTGTACTCCCTCTCTTCTATATTCAAAAATCAATATGTGATGATACGGTTTTAGAAGGCTCACTGTAAGCAAGTGGCTGTTAAAATGGCATTAATGGTGCCTTAGGCAAAATGGTATTTGTTAAGCATATGGATAGTACTATTAGCACGACATATGTCTGGCATCTGAGTAACAGTCATCAGTTTATCTGAGGCAGAAGGTACCTACTTCATGGGTCAGTTCCCTGGTGAAAAATATAGAGAGTTAAATTGAAACTAAATAATTGCTGAACCCAGTGCAATTTGGAGAAACTACTTGGTCCCTATACCTTCCATGTAGCCCTGAGATTGAAGGGAAAACTGCAGTTAACTGAGAGGGTCTACTGAACAAAAGGTGATGAGGGTGCCTTCATCATGCAAATAAAAACTTGCGGCATCATTGTACCTGTGGTGTGATAAAGTGCCTGATATGTGTGTGTCAGTGGCTCCACAGGCTGTGTTCTGTGTGTTTTGAAACTGAATCTTTCTTCCTCCTATTGACTTCTTGCCCTCTGGTACATTGAGTTGGCTGCTTGAGACGCTTTCACTAAGTACAAAGTCAATTGACTGTAAGTAGTGATGAAGAAAATGTTGTGTGATTAATATTACAGTTCAAGCTCCTCTGATTAGTCACAGAAAGAGCAGTCAAATAAACTCAACTCCATTTCAGAGAATCACACACTGTTAATGGTGAAGAGTCTGCCTGGAGCCCAAAGGGGAAAAACAAGCCGCTTGAGGCAAATCTCTCTTCTTTTACATAGAACAAACTAGTTGAGCAGTGTTAAAAGCTGCTTATTGATTTGTGCCCAGTCTGAAAGCCATGCAGTGATGTAAATGAAAATGTGTCAAGAGTCAATATTGATTTTTTTCTTTTTCTTCTTCTCTTTTTTTTTAAGCAAGACCACCCCACTTGGGAAATGCTGTTAGCTATACCACTAGGCTTGTCAGTAAGTGGAGTAAGATCCTTTTCCACAAGACTACATATGTCCAGACATCAAATTTACTTCTTTTACTGAGGTAATATGGACAGCATGCTGAGAGCAGCTATGTTGACAAAACTTGTTTTTTTGAGAAAATTGTTAGATGAAAAAAAAGAAATGACAGGGAAGAAATCAAATCTTACAGAAGATAAATTTGCTGGGCTGAGCTTGCAGTCTAATACTTGCATAGTAGACCAATTTTTTTGTTTTTAAATCTTTTCTTACAATAGATTTGTGTAACAATATAAATTATACTCAGCGACAGCCAAGGACAAGGACAGGATAGAAAGGGAATCCTGTTGTCCCTAGAAGGGTGTGAATTCAGCTGGAGGAAACCTGGCAAGACTTTCCTTTAAAAAGAGGATGTTTGCAGATAGAAGACCTACAAGAGTCTCTCTTTCAAGTGAAGGCTAGCAGAAGAGAAATGGGTGATCCCTTAAGGGTAATCCAAACACATTATTTGTTGACTTCACACCGTGCTAAGTGAGGGATATACAAAGCAGTTTAAGAAAATACAGCCAGCAGTTGCTTATGTTTTCTCCCCTGAAGAATCAGATGCAAACTGTAATAACTGCTGTGCTCAAAATCAATGCTATAGCTTTTTCTATTAGATTAGAAACTGCAACTAGTCTCTTTTAAATAAAATTTCTATCTTTTTATCTCTTAACGAGTAATATTCTTCCATGTCTTTGACAAAAGCTCCTTCTCTGTAGCCAAGATAATCTTTTTTCAATCTGTGCCACGGAATCTGGCAACTAATTGCTTACACCTCAATTAGAGGTGACAAGAGGATGTGGCAGACAGCCCATTGCAGCTCTGTTCTAAGAATGAACAGCTATCCACAAGGGAGGGTCATATTTAGTGAGGAGTCAGGCTTGTGGGATGTTTTGTTACTTTATCAGCACTTTTAAGGGTTTTGGATACTTCCACAGCATCTAGCTTTTCTTCCTGGGCAGAAGAAACATGCTTCATTTATGGCAGTGGCTCTCTTAATTCATCCATGTCTGCTTGCCTGTCTCCATGAGAAAAACATTTCTCCTGTCTCTATATTTACCCACAAGAAATCATCACCTCAACTACAGTCTTCCTGGGGTGACAAAAGAACTATTTCAAACTAAAAATAAATAAATAGAGAAATTAAATTCTACCTTGGAGAAGAAACCATATTAAGTATCACAGAGGCAAAACGGCAGTCTTCCAACTACTGGCAGAAAAAGATGCCCCAAACTAACTGGTGGCAAACAAAAAGTGCAACTCCAAACATATTAAGTGTGTGGAAATGCTCCTATAAATTTCATGTTGCTGAGATTCAGCTGATTAAAATAGAAGTTCATTTTTAGGACTCCAGCAAATTGAATTTGGGCTTCTATTAAGGGCTGCAACTGTTATAAATGTTATAGATGGATGCCTGGGCTGATGAACTGAAAGTTGTTCAGTGGGAGACATACACATGGCTCACACTTTATTTTTCATCATATCAGACAGGTTTTTGATCTTTTTATTTGCTTTTTTCTTTTTTTCAACATTTTGTTGCCAAATAGAATGAAAACCATAATGTAGTAATTTTTTTGTTTGTTTTTTGAAGAAATACAAGGGTAATAACATCTTCTATATAAACTAGATGTAATTTGTCACAAATCTGGAAAGTAAGGCAATACTGATGTTGTTCATGCATTCTGCCTGCTTTGCCAGGCAGCTTGCTTTCAATTTTGTGTTATAACCATTCAGATTTATTTTTATTAAAATTCAGGCAGCGGGAGACTGAAGAAGATATAAAACTATTCCATTGCTCTGCTATGTTCTGTACATAATGTGCAGAGATAGTCACTCAGTGTAATTCCATAATAGAATAAACTAACAAGAAATGTGAAAGGCAAAAGACTTACAAAATGGATGCATTTTATCGATCTGCTTTAAAAATTTATGAATGGGAGCGATCTGGTGTTAACTACTTTCCAAACATTTTACTTGTCTCACAATAATGCTCTCTATGAAAATTATTTTATTTTGTTGACACTACAATTTCCAGTGCTGTCTCACACTATTCCATTCTGGGCACAACTGAGTATGAGTGTCTTCAGCCAGCTTTGGAAACACCTACTTCTTCTGTACATCTTGAGAATTAAACAGGAGAGGGGCTGTAAGTTAGACTCTCTTAGGTGTCTGGCATTTGCAAGATAGGTACTGATATGCAGAGGATTTAGTTATCATCTCCTGGACTCTCAACGCCCTGGTGTGGTGCTCCACCTTGGAATTGTGCAGGAACCACCTGAACTAATAAGGAATTATATTAATGGGTAAGAAGCATCTGCGGCTGGCCAGACAAACATCTTCTTTCTCTTGACATCCTTGACTATAAACCCTGCTTTCAGATTGGTGCCAAGCCTTCTTTCTGTATTTTATGAATCAGACACAACATTATTTCACATTTTTCCTTGATATTTCATTCATTCATTCATTCACCTGATAGGAGTAGAAGGTTGTGAATAATTATTTGTTCTGGAGTAAGGACTTGAATCTTGATAACCTAGCTGAGTGACCTACTTGTTGGCAGTAATTAAACATAGCCATGTTCTAAAGGCACCTTTAGAACAGTGTGACTAGAAAAAGGGTAGAGAGTTGCCTTGTTTGAGAATTCAGCTTTAGGAACTCAGGGTATTCTGTTCATGCTCACCTGAGGTGCCACCACTTTCCTTTAAGCCTGCCCAAAGACAAGTACTGTCACAGTTCCAGCATCTCCTCCAACCCATGGGAAGAGAAGCCAGTCTAACACCAGTACAGCATAAAAGCAACAGTTGCAGCTGAGTTGTGCCTGAGCTTTCTGAGGTGCTATTTGGCTTTTTGGGATGTCAAGACATTGACCTGACCACATGATGAACTAACAGATGCTCAGTACTAGAAGCTGCCATAATGTAAACATAAGCTGCAACAAACAAGGGAAGATCTCTTTTCCTGGGAGTCCTTCTGGTTCACCTAACCAGACACCTGGAAGGTGAGGGCTCGCATGCTTCACCAGGTAGGACAGAGGGAAGAACTCAGAGTAGTCACTGGTTTAAATGTCAAGTTGTCTTTGAAGCAAAGAGCAGAAAACACTCCTCTTTCCCAGATGAGTGCCCTAATTGCTGCCCTATGGTCATGCTCTGTCCTGCTCTATGGTCCAAGGATTTCTTAATTATTTAATGTAAAACAAAAGAGCTTTCTCAGGAGCAGCACAAAGTGCTCTGTCCATCTCTCTGTCTCTGGGTACTGGCATATGCATGTGCATACATAAAGAAGCCAGTACACAGATGAAGAGGTTGCAATTCTCTTGGGAGGTGAGATATGTGAGTTTGAATCCTCTTAGGCTGGAGGGCAAGGGAGGATTAATTTTGTTTTGTTCATAGTCTTATACTAGAGGAGGATTTCAACTGAGGTCTTGAAGAAGGGTTAGTAGAGTGACCTTGGGAAAGCTTTATGTCTGGTGGTATTTTGTTAAGGGCTAAATTGTTTAACAGGATAGAGGATGATAAATAGGGGAAAAGAGGCAAATCAATTTATCTCAAAACTGTATTTGTTAAATTAATCATTTAAATGATCCCGTCTAGGGTCTTTATAAGATGCACACTTTTATGTGTAAGTCACTTGTCTTTTTACAGATTAAAAGCTTTGAAGTCAGTATAATGATATGTTCCATTTCTCAGCACAGGACACAGAGGGTAGACATGATAATAGCTTATCTGTTTTTATTTTTGGATGAATATTTTTGAAATACTTCCAATATGCAAAAAAAAAAAAAAAAGAGGAAATAATAGTATGGATGAAATAGTAGTTGTCCATTTTTCTCTGAGAAATCTCTCTCACAAACAACATAAATAAATCTGTTGTTTAATGTTTTCTTTGTTTCTTCAGATGATACATTCAGGGGTAAATTTAGAGTAAAAGAAGAGTCTTTGCATGAGTTTCAAAAAATAATGTAATATGTGACTCACATTTTGGAGGAAAGAGAAAGAGGGGGGAAAGCATTACTTATTTTCCTCTCTCTAACCCAACACTGACCTTCTTTAACACTTTCAAGGAGATGCTTCTGAGTCCCGTTGCTCCAGGAGTGTGACAGAGTGGGGAGAGGCAAAGGAAAGTCTTGTGTTTTATTTAGAGGAAAAGGAGACAGATATATGGAAGGAAATATTGTGTGAATAGGAATATAGATCACACATTCAAAAGCCTTTAGAAATCCAGTCCTCCTTCCTTTTCCCTCTACCCACCCCATTAAATTATTCTGGCTTTGATCCTGTCTCTCTCCCTCTTTGTTCAATGGCACAGAAGTATGTGACCCTGAAAGGTATCAATGGACATTTCCTCTCCTGCCTAACTCAAATCAGGAGAAAGAATTGTGTGAAAAGTAATGGTTATGGAATGGATTTTTAATGTAAGCCAAGTACTTTTTTGTGAGTGTTCGTGATGAAAGAATTTAACCTGCCCGATTACTTAGAAACAAGAGCAAATAAATGTAGGCTGGAAACAAGTTAAAATGCGATTTCTAATTTATTGTAGTGCTTAGGAGCATATTTTAACTCAATTTGCCACACTCTCCATGATTACTGGAGACTTGTCAGTGAGAAAAACTCTTTGCAATGAAATATCTGGATCCTTGCCCTTAATAAAACAGTATTTTTTTAATCTCTTCTAATCAAGGATATTGTTTACAGGGCAGATAACTGTTAAGTCTTCTTTCCATTATTGACTACATGATTTGTTTCCTTTTGCAACTGCATTTAGATGGGCTGAAACCTCCCTTGGCTGTTTCTCATCTTCTCAGTGCCTTGTTCCAATACATGATTGCAGCTCAGTTATAGCAGAAGAGCTGAGTATGGAGCTCAAGCTATTGGTAAACTATTCCAAATAGCTGTGGCAGTTGTTTTTGCTGTTTGTTTTCTGCTCTGTAACAGAGCATCTAAACACACTTAGGGAATAGTGTATTATTGGATACGGGTATAAAGACTTCATCAGCCTAATGGAACAATTAACTGCTGCTCTTGATCTGCAGAATTTGGCTTTAAGATTAGAGTGATAAGGTGAAGATTAACACCTCTGGGTCAGTGGGTCTGATGAGACATGATTTATTAATCCTCAAAGAAAACCTTAATTGGACACTGGAGTACCCTCTTCTTCATTGTTAAACTCTGCCAATTCCCTGGATAGTTAGGGGAGATGGTAAGGATGATAGACTTATTGTAATTAGATGAACCAAAACTAAAGTAATGATTTTTTCCCCTGGGAACACCATGTGTTATTTTCTCCAAATAAATCAGTGCTGATATTTATGAACACCTGAGAAACATCCCCTACACATGGTCATTGACTACCCAAACATAACTTATAAAAGGGAGCTGCAAAACAGGATTCATAAGAATCCTTTGATTTAGAGGAACTGTCTTAAATCCTGGCCTTCAGAGCACAGAGAATTTACTGTGCAAGCAGGTTAATGATCAGGTTGATTTATCCTTATTTTTTTTTACCTACCATTACTCATCCTTTCATCATGTTCTTTCCATTAGGAGGCACTGATTTATAGGAAGAAGCACTCCTCTAAGGAGTTTGGTAGGTTTTGAAACGAAGTCCCCGAAATACTTTTTTTTTCCCCCACAGAAATGTCTTTTTGCAGGCAGTATGATAAATAGGTTCATTATAATGCAGCACGCAGCTAAAGACAGGAGAAAAGTCCATAGGCATACAATTCTAGCTGCTGTACCTCAGGCTCAGGAAACGGAGCTTTGTGACTTGAGGATTCATTAAGACACTTGGTGTAGTGCAACTCTGATGAAATAAGTTAGCAGTCTCATTAGGGGGTTGGAGCAATCATTTGGAAAAAAGCCTCCTTTGCTACATTTGTTTACTGTGTCACAGGAAGCATGTCCTCCGTCAACTGGGATAATCATTGTCAGCGTTTTACATAGTTACAGACCAAGCTAATAAGCCAGATTGCCGAATTATGTCAATCATGTCTAAACATCAACAAACAAATTGCTCTATGCAGATGGGAAATTTGTGAGAAAGCTTAAATATTCAGTTCAATGGGAATAGGGCACACTGCAGGGTCATGGTTTAAGACTAATATCTGGAGGAAGGTGACTTACCAGAAAGTGGCTGTGAAGAATGATTTCTGTCTCTATGAATTTGTTTGCTGAGGCTTTTGACATTTAGGGCAATGACAGAGGAGATACTCATTAAGAATTGCATCCTGCTTTTCCTACCCCGACACTGTACTCACCACATTATCACACTGGTGTATTAGTTGTCTTCCTCTTGCCTCTGTTGAAGTCCTGAGGTTTTTTTGCAGCTTCACACCCAGACTGATTTCCCAAGGCTCTAGCCAAAGCAGAAATGAGAGCTGAGAAGAGGAGTAAGATTTTTTTCTGCTATAAAAAGAAGAAAATTTTATGTATTGCTGTTCATCCCCACTGGCATTTGGAGTCAACTTTTAGCCCAGCAAACCTGATGTCAGCTTTCTGAATGACAAGTGCTTTTGGCACTTGTCATCTTTGCACCAGACACCACTCTAGGGGGTAAGGGCCCTGTTTGTGACTGGTAGTTGCTGAGTACTTGTGTGATTTCATCCCTGCCCTGGGTGATACCTAAGAGACAAAAGAATGAAGAGTTTAAAAACGCTATAAAGCTTTCAGAGTGCTTAAATAGACTGAAGATTGCACAAAAAAAGTAAGATAAAAAAGTAAGATGTTAATCTGTAGAAAGAGCAAAAGTTCTATTAAATTAATCAATAGGTCTTTTACAGTGGCAAATATGATTAAGTTAAAGAAAACAGAGAGAGTGTCAGAAGAATATAATGAATGTTTCACTTCTCCTAAGAGCAAGGATTGAGAAGAGCCATTACTGACCAACAGGTATGTTCTTCAGAGAGGAAAATCACATTCTGGAGTGATGTGGGTCTCAGAACTGCACTGAAGTTATGGAATGTCTGCACTGTAGTGTCCCTCAGGAGCATGGCCTTCAACTCACAGCAGAGAGACATCACCTGGTTTGGAACACTGGAACATAACACACCTGACATAAGTCAGTTTCTGTCCTTCCTTCTATTTAGAAGGAAATAGCAAGAAAGAGATATACATTGATTCTCCAGCAAATTTAACTGTGCTTTGGCAACATGAAGAATAGTGATAGGAAAATATAGTGCACACAGGGACATCTGTCCTGGGTCCCAGGTAATGTGACCTCTACATTATTGTACATATCAGTGTAAGACACTCTTTCCATTAGTTAAGTCCCAAAGGGTTTTATATTGGTTCTGCTCAAAACATAAATCTGATGTTTCAGTCTTAGTGAAATGTAGACTTGTGTGTTTGGGGCTTCTTTACTAATACAATGCGTCATTAACCAAAATCTATATGTTCTGATACTGAACCCCATTATTTTTATTATTATTCCATCTTGATGAATGATTGGTTCAATATTAACCTGTTTTTCCAAAGGCTCACTCAGCCACATGTTTACCTGCATCGCTGTTGTATGTTATATGGTATTGACTTCCTCTGATCCATGATGGTTGTCATTTGGGATTCCTTCATTCATCCTTCATAATACAGAGTGCTCAGTCCACATTATACTCTTT
Source organism: Polioptila caerulea (assembly GCA_013397295.1). Lineage (NCBI taxonomy): Eukaryota > Metazoa > Chordata > Aves > Passeriformes > Certhiidae > Polioptila > Polioptila caerulea. The sequence continues at coordinate 2,221,516 of VYXF01005264.1, read as the reverse complement.
CCTTACTAACCTTTTTTTGAAATACAGTCCTAATCTACCCAGAGTCCAAGAATTTGGAGATTTAGACTTTTGTAATAGCTTTCCCCTGTAGCATCAAAGATTTAACTCCAATATCATTAGTTATACTATTGTAACTTTCCAAGAGTTTAAATGTCACCGTCTGAATCAAGGTGCTCCATAGAATGCCCCTCCTCCTTATTCTGAATGTTCATGGCCAATTGCAGGTGACTGCTATTCAACAACAATTCCCTGAAAGCTAGGTGTGAGAAAAACCAGAGACACTAAATTAAACTATTAATATAACACACAGAAGGGATGGGGATGACCAAACTCAACTGTATCATGCCCCATTTGGTTGGAGTGCTGATTTTATTGGTTTAAAACTTCACCAACCCTCTCAGCTTTTTAGCACCCATAAATGTTATGTTGGAGACTGATTCTCAAAGAGAGGGAACCAGGGAAAACTTAATCTGCCATTATGAAGAAAGGTGATGATATTTTCTTTTCTCAGTGTGAAGCAGCCTTGGCTGAGCAGGAATTTAGGAGGCCCATGGGGTCTGTATGTGCTAGCAGGCACAGAGGTTCATTTTAACATCATCTGGCCTTTGGGAAGAGAATAAATACGTGGAGCATCTTTCTTTCCACATAACTTCATAATAAACTTCCAGAGGAACATGAGCTTGACAAATCTCACTGTAAAATTTTAATTAAAATAGATCTTCCATTTAAAAAGTCAATTCCACTTAAAAAAAGAGAAACCTTCTCAGTTCTGCATGAATCTCAGTCCCCCTATAAAGATAAGCATCAGTAAGCTGTTGAATCTGGTGAAAAAACATGCACAACCCAACTGATTGATTTTAAAATGCAATCAATTAGAAATCACAGCTGACTTTTTGGATTGGAACTTAATTTGATCTAGAATGGGTTTGTGTCCTTGCCTACTATTAATTAGCAGTAATAATAGTATTGTTCTTCTATGGGAATTTGAAACAGATCTGCCTTCCTATAAGGCAGATGGTTGGTACAGCTCAAAGCACTCTGAGTCACAGCAGAGGTCTCAGCTCCATTACTCCTGTTAGCTGATAAGGGAAGGCTTTTGTGGAAGAAAATGGTTATCCTGAACAAAGGAAGAAGTTGTCAGCAGAACGAGTTTGTCTTTTCAAAGTTGCAACCTGAGAGACATTTACAAGCAGGAGAGGTTGCAGTGTTCTCACAGCGTTGCAGCTATCAAGGCTTGGATGCTGGGGTACTGCAGGGAAATGCGTGGGAATGCAGCAAGATAGCAGCCAGAGCCTGCTCTAGAATTCCAGGTATTAAACAGGTGTCAAACATGTGATCCACATTTCTATCTAAAGCATTAAGCCAGACTTTCCTTGGCCAAAAGCAAACTCAATTGCATTATCTTCTGTTTGTTCAAGGGATAAGCCCAGCAGCTGCTCTTGTTGTGTAACATTTATATCTTTACAGAGGCTGCAATAATAGATATAACATTTGCAGAGGCTCTGTGTGCCAGGGCTGGCCCCTTCAGTGACCTTGGAAGGAGCAGGATGCTCAGCCCTGTGCAGAGCCATCTCTCACTGACCGGAGATAACTGGAGGGATGGCTTCATTTTTCTTTCTTTCACATTTACACTGCAAACTAAATGCTCATAATTTTTTAGTATATCATTAATATTCAGCTTACATACTTTGTTTGAAAGCAAGCATTTGTTATTTTCATAGATGGACAAAAACTATTAGCATTCTTAGAGATGAAAGAGAATTTTTTTCCTTTTTTTTTTTTTTTGCCTGGTGCATCAAAGAGTACAAACACATTCATACATCTGGTTTCTCCAATAGACCTCGTTAGAGCTGTGAGTATCTAGGGTAAGGAGTGTGAACGTACGTGGAGTGTATCTTTTTAGTCAGCCCTGTTCTTCACACAGTGGTGTGAATAAAGCCTGAAGCTGGGCACTGTGTAAACTGATGTGGAATGGCACCTTTTGGGGTAAGTTAGGCAGATGCTTGATGCCAGTTTTTATGCAGTACTAGCCTAAGGATCCATGCAGCAGTCCAAGACCTGCAGATATAAAGAGCACCCCAAGGGTGCTCAAGGTGGGCAGGTGCAGAGAGGTGCCCTCTCACTGTCTCTAACCAGGTGTATGCCTCATCTCTGGTGGCCTAGGACTTTGGGTGGACTGGGCAGGAGTCTCACTTCTTCTCCATAGAACAGGCTTCCCACCAACAGGAAACTGGGGAGGAGCAGAGAGCAGCAGGGAGCAGTCACCTCATAGCAGGGAATCAGCAGGACACCTGTACTTGCCTAACACCTTGCTCCAGGGGTCACAGCAGGACCATGGTAATGGGTCTTCTGATCTGGGGTGGTTGGATGAACCTGCTGCTGCTGCTAATTTTTTGGTCTGTTTTCTGCAGGTGGGTTTAGCTGGTGAGGGCACTGAAACAGCACCTGCCAGAGACAAAAAATACAAACACAAAGGAAAAGGGCAAAATGAAAAACAAGGTTCTCTGCATAAATTAAATTTCAACTCCTTTGTCTCTTTTTTACCTAATACATACATGTGTTTTATGAATTTAGTGACTTCCTAACCTCACCTAATACAATATAAAGACATGTCTACAAACACAGTCTGTTAGGCAACTATTAAATAGACAGCATTAGGATTATTAACTTGGACATAAGAGATGCTTTATCTCATTGCACACTCTTCAGAAATCTGGTTCTATTGATAACAATGTGGACAATGACATCATCACACCTGCTTGAATTCTTAGTTGTTATCTGTACTATAGAACTACTAAATACATTAAATTAAATCAAACACAGAAGAGTAAAAGTGCCTGCCATTCTCAAGAATGAGAATTGCTCAAGAAAGTAATACAGGACATTAGTATATTAATGCACACAAACCCCACAAATATAGATAGAAACAAATAAGGTGGTTAGTTAGCAGCAGGAATGTTCACAGAGCCATGAGAGAAGCATCTTCAAAGACTGAAGGATTAAAGTGAACCTGCAGATAGGATAGAAATTTGAAAGATATCAGTGAACTAATCCATAGCCGACATTAGCAAAATAGAGTTAGGTAATACTGTAAAATTGTTTTCTTATTCTAGACTGTGATCTTGTATTTGCGGAAAATGAGGCCAGTTGCAGAGATGTCAGGAGGCAAATTGTTTACCTAAGTGGCTGTCAGCACCAGGGAAGGAGTTGTGGTATTGCCATCCATCCTCCATCCTGACAGGGGCCTCAGGTGGGGACCTGCCCCTGCCCTGGAGCACAGGCAGCTCCATCACAGTGTCTCCCAGCCAGCTGTTCAGTATGGTTACCACCTCACAGACTGGGACTACTGACCAGATATCACCAGGTCTTCTTTTCATAAGGTGAAACACAGCTGGACGTAAATGACCATCAGCCCACTCCCAGTAAAACTCCTCCTTTTTGCAAGTGGGCTTCAGTCAAGATGCCCTGAGGAGGGGCAGGAATGGGCTGCACTGCAGTGGTGCTTTCTAGCAGAGGTAAAATTGTTTTGGACTGGTGTAATTGAATCTGCTCTTGCATCAAAGTGTGAGGATAAAGTTTTCCACCTGGCTAAGCTATGATCTGGCTCCAATTCATTATCACATTCTTTTAGATGTAAAGATACCTATATAAATTGTTAAATGGAAATCTTCCTGGTAGCCTGCTACCTGGTAATTATATCAGTGGAGCAGGGTAAAAGATGGCAGAAAAGAATGTAAGCATGTTATGGGAAAAACAAAGGAGGAAATAAATCATAAAAAAACATTTGTTTAAGAGCATATTGTACATTTGGGTGTGGAAAAGGACTAGTCTCTGTTTTACATGTGATAAGGGGAAGTAATTCAGAAGATGTTCCGTTCAGATGTTGTTGCAACTGGGAAGTTATGAGACAGCCTCAAAAATTAACCTGAAGGTAACAGACTTAAAATATATATAAAAAGATCCTTCTCTGAATTTAACCAGTGAAGCATATAATTCACTAAGCTCTAATGGTGGATTTATGATGTTGAAGAATTTACTTCCTACTCCTTCTTCTGTGAGAGAGAGAGACAGAGAGACAGAGACAGAGAGAGAGAGAGAGAAGAAAATAGAAATATTTCTTGAATTAACTTTATTTACAACCTCTTGTGAAATGGCGGGATGAAAACAGCAATTAGGATTCAGGGCAAAACAAAATTCTGTCCATCATCTCATTCCTTTTCACATAATTTTGCAAAATGAGAGCTGAATAAAAGAAGAGTGAACTGATTTCCTTTAAATTTAGTCATTGCCAATGCAAAATGAATATCATTCTGCAGATATAGTGCCAGAGGACAACATAAGCTAACAAAATAATGGTAGTCCCGATAAATAATATATGCATCATATCAAAAACTGAATGAGATAAAGACACAGAGAACACATTTGAAAATTTGGAAATTGCTCAAAGCTTTTCCTCCAGTGTCTCCCAAGAGAAGGAGCATGGATCACTAACAAACTCTGTGACTCTGTATAATTAATAAACTTTCCCTCATTTTTTGATTTTCAGTGCTTACAGTTTATAGCTAACAAAGAAACAGAGTGGAAAAATCCTGGTGAGAGTTGAGAGGAGAACATAAACCAGCTGATTCCTCCACTTAGTCTATTCATAAAGGGCATCTGTTCTCATCCCAAACTGCACATATATTTGCCATTAAACTTAGTACATTGAGAACTGAATAAAAAGCCTTCTACTCACATCCTTATGTCTACTTTATATTTATATGTTTATGACAGCTACTGCAATGTGAGATTATAACACAAAAAGCCATTTACAGGTGATTTGTATTAAAATTATTCTGTTGTGGCTGTTGGTTAATGTTCAGACTGGATTTCTTAGGGACTCATTTATTGGCAGCAGAGCAAACTCAGAGCAAACTAGTGAATACTATCAGAAGGCAGTGGGGTGATTCTGGATGAATTACATGGAATGAAACCTCCCCCAGCCACAGCCACAAAGAAAGATGTTTCTAGGTTAAAGAAATCTAAAAATTACATTAAAAAAAGATTTGCCTTGAAATGATTTTGATGGTCGCAGCCATGTGAAGTTGCATTCTGAAGAGCCATGGTGGGCAAAAGGCTTGTCGTCAACCTGCATGCCAGCAATTTGTAACATATTTTCTAGCACAGCACAATTCAGTTCCTAAACCAGTATCTTTTTTTCTATAAGATTCCTTGGAGTTTTAATTTTTTAACTTAAAACAGAAGACAGTGTTCTTTGGCTTCCTGAGGGAAACCCTCTGTCTCCCACTCTGAGTACACAAGCAGAACCCAGCACATTTCTCAGCTGCATGACAAGTTTCAAGATGCTGGGAGGCTGAGAGGGCCTTCAGCCTCTGCTGCCCTATGCCAGAGCAAGCAGCATCTGGCCTGAGCCATCACAGCAGAAGCCAGTGGAACACCAGAGCAGGAATTCCCACGTGGCTTCCCACCATGGCCAAACACGGGAAGAAACCACACAGTGCCCTCAGGGCACCTCTGCAGATCTGCTGTCCTGGGTGGGTAAACGAGAAAGGTCACTACTATCAGCAAGCTACAGAAGTGACAGTGGGGCAGCTGCCCTCTGGTCATCCCCTGTGCTCTGAGCCCAACAAAAGGGATCCATTCTCCCTGTTCCTCCCTGTCCGTCCTGCCTGCCTCTGAGAGCTTGTTGAGTGTTATGTGAATATTGTTTACTTCATTAATTTCCTCCTGCCATCAATTGATGAATAAATTATTCATAAGTAAATTTATAAATTATTCTACCAGTTCTATTGATGATTGAATAATATTGACCAAATGAATTATTCACTCTTCTTTTCCCCCACCAAATGACAAATAAATTATTTGTGAGTATTGTTTTCTTCATTATTAGATCAAGTCTTCCATCTGTTGAGACATTCATAAGACGTCACTCACTCTGATAGCTATATAATTTGTAAGCAGGACCCTTTAGGAACTATGTTTTCATGGACAAACAGAAGTCGTTTAACTTTATTGTATACTTATATTGCAGTTGCTTTAAATATAAGGTCCTTTAGAGCATGAGGAAGTGTTTTGTGTGTTTCAAAGCCAAGTAAACAAAATGCTGAGATATTCTAGGGTTAATTCTCACCAAAGCAAGGTATTTTTGAATTATACAGCTTATTTTACAGTTTTCTATATTTGGACTTAATAGTCAGGGTTGAGGCTGTAGCCATCCCTTGATCCCGAAAGTATCAGGTTGTAGGTTCTGTAAATGAGCATCAGGAGCAAAGCCAAACCAGAGATACCTTGACTAACTACCATTACAAATATGAACTGCATAGGCCAGTTATTTCAAGTTCCTGGATAAACTACATGAGTTTTCTATCTAGTTAGATCCATGCCTTCTGTCTCTTTCACTGATTCATCAGTGACTATGTGGCAAACAAGTGACAGCCTCTTCTAGTGGCATCAATTCTAGCATATTTTACCATGCAGGCAAAATATGTCTATATCCAAAAATATGGACAGTCCATATGGTTATGATGGGTCAGAGAAAAATGTTAAAGTTAATTTTAAAAACTACATCTCAGGAAATTGATACTAAGTCACAAGTGCCCAGAAAAAAAAAAAAAAAAAAGGATTGTATCCTCTATTCCATGAAGCCCAAGCTAGATTAAGTTCACCAAGATAATCAAGCTGCACTAGCATGAAATCAGTACAGGGATCATGAATAGTATACTCAAAAGTATTGCCTAAGAAGTTGCTCAGAAAGAGACAGAGAGAGAAGGCATCTCATGCCAGGAAAGGAGCTGCCCTTCAATAATTTTCCAGTGCAGAAGCACACACCTGTCTATCAGCATTTGCTTGACTCTGAGACCTACCAGTAAAGTGTGTGCAAAGATGTTTCAGTAGACTTTTTATGTTCTGGGTTTTTTTAGAATTTNTTGCCTAAGAAGTTGCTCAGAAAGAGACAGAGAGAGAAAGCATCTCATGCCAGGAAAGGAGCTGCCCTTCAATAATTTTCCAGTAAAGATCAGAAGCACACACCTCTCTGTCGGCATTTGCTTGACTCTGAGACCTACCAGTAAAGTGTGTGCAAAGATGTTTCAGTAGACTTTTTATGTTCTGGGTTTTTTTAGAATTTAAAACCATGAAGCAGGTGTATTTGCCAGGCTGAGTACATGTAAGAGAGTGAACAGAGACCCAAGCTACAGCTCAGGCTGCCCAAGGGGAAGAAGATGAATGAATGGGCTGTGCCAGAACAAGAGGACTGTGTAGTGACCAGAGAGCTCATTTTTGGGGAGCTCTCCAGCACTGGGCAGCTCTGTAACACTGTAAGACTGTAACAGCTGTGTCTTCTTGTTTCCCCTTTCTTTTCCACCCAAATGGGGACTGTGATCTGTCACTCAGGCCACTACAGCAGTGTCATGTTGGTCCCTAGAGCACGTGCACAGCAGAAAATCCCAGCTCTTTCATTTACAGAGAAAGCTGTTACTAGGTCTGCCTCTCACTGAGGCACACTAACAAGTTCTTGTCTAAACTGTCATTAACATTTTCACTTAGATTTCCACGTTAAAATTGGCAGCATTTCTAAGGGAAGTGTTGTGTTTAGGACTTACAGGGGAAGCACTCTATCAGACTTGGCTTTCTGAAAAAACACGATCTCTGGGGTCAAGTTTCTCCCTGTTCTCCCAGCGGAAGTCCCATGGGATATCCAGAGACAGAAATATACAGAAAGATAGTATAGAGAAAATGGGAAGGTGGTAAAAATGTGCCTAGACAGAAGTGGTGTATTCATAGAGTGGAAGAATGCCCTTTGCAGCATTGCTCAGAATGGATATGAATGAAACACAGCTACATTGTTCAAGGGCAGAGAAAGACCACTGCAGTAGTTGGGATAAAAGGGTGAAGGGAGCACAGGGGAAAAACCTAGACTTATATGGGTGTGTAACAGACTGAATCTTTGGGACAATTATGGTAAAGAAGTTATAAAATTTAGCCTGCATATGAGATTACAGAGAGCAATCTGTAATGTTGAGTTGATCATGTTTCAGATTAACGGCCTGAGTAAAAGACAGAGATGCTACCATTCAGAAGAAATGTAGGTGCTCCATATTAGACAGAGTGATGTCTATTCATCAGCACTGAGATAGTTCAGAATATGAGTTTGGATAAGAGAAAATGTGGAATAAGGGTACTATATAAAGATATGAGCCACGCAGAGGCATGGGGGGTACTCTCACACAATGGTATTTTTTCTCATTGGGGGTAAAAGCCAGGAGCAAAAATCTACTGAGATGGATTTACTGTGAATGCAGTGTACCGTTAAAATATATTTCCAGCTCAGTTAAGTTTTTGCTGTTAGTTTTCACATCAATGCTTTTGACTCCTATTAATGTTCTGAATTTAGTTCAGTTTTGCTACTTTTCTGAAGGGAAGTCACCAGAAAACAAAGCTGCAACAAGCTGCAGAAGGCCACATAGATTTTGCCTTATATCTAAGAGAAATTTAATTTAAATTATCTGCCAGTTTCAATTAAGTAAGGAATACTCAAACAGCCTTTCATATGTCTTATCTCAGATGTGATGTTATTTGGGAAAGGGTAATTTTCCCACCATAAAAAAAGGAGCAATAGTCTGTGGACTTGATTCTAATTAGTGGAAAAGAACATTTCAAAATTACTAGTATGTCACAAAAGGTAATTTTATTTCACACTAAATCATATTAAGCAATACCTCTCTGCCTTCTTATCCTGATCAATGAAGTGAAGCTGTTCATGATGAAGACTGGACCCTAAAGGAAGGACAAAAAAAGAAAACTCTGTATATCTACCTCCTTACCTTTTTCCTGGAAGACTCATACTCTTCTTCTCTAAGTCTTTCTCAGAGCTGAAAAGCAAACTGCTTATTCCTAACATAGCACTACTATTGACCTCCCTTCTTGATTTCTCTTTTGACTTTTGCAGTCACTGCTTCCCTCTTCCGTGCCACTGAATTTTTTCCTCAACTTCCTTTTCCTTGTATAATTGTTATTTTTGGTTGCAGTTGTTTTAGTGTCAGCTTGAAGAAACAAGGCTGGTATTGTCTTTTAAAGACTCTGAAATTTGTATCTAGTATAATCTGTCTATAACCATAAATACATTTCCACAGGTTTTCTATCTTATTGTCCTCAGCTCCAGCATTCCTGAGAAATGGAGCAGACAAGGAAGGTGATCATTTCAGGAACGTGATCATTTCAGAAGAAAAGGAGGGAACTAGCTGGGGAAGTACCATTAATCCGCAGAAAAGGGCCGACCCCATCAGATTAATCTCATGCTCTATGAGAAGCAGTGCATGGTAATATACTCAGGATGCTGGCAAGGAGACAGGCATCTGTATTTTGAACTAATGAAGTCCTATTAAGATCTATGTGCTTGGAAATGTTCCTGGAGCAGTGTAGCTAAGCGCGGATCGCGGCAGCCCAGCCATCTTTCAGCAGAACGGGGCCGCCTGCCTCGCCGGCTCAGATGCAATAAGGCAGTTTTCCTAAGCAGATGTGCCCGAGACCTCAAGGGCATCAAAGCGCCTGAGATTCCGAACTACTCTGACAATCTGGCAGCAGAGCTGTTTGGCACAGGGCACCACCAAGTCAATAGCAAGCTTTTGAGTTGTTTCTCTCTTCCCAACACCATATTGCTTAATGTCTTTCAGTGAGGTGTGGAAAAAAAAAAAAAAAAGAAAAAAAAGGAAGGGTCAGGCTGAGAATGGAACGTGATAAAGAGCTGGTTATGGCCTTCTGTACTGTTGTCACTTGACACAACCACTTCCTAGAGGTAGCACAATTATGGGTAGATGTGTCTGAAGTGTGTCTGAAGTGAAATGTCCTGTGGGCAGTGGACTAAATAAATAGTCATTACCGCTCTATAGACTCGACAGAACACAGATATCTGGCTATACCACCAAGCCAGCCCCACGGGGGATTATGAGTCACAAATACTCTTTCAGCACTGATAGTGTGCTAACTTATGAGAAATGAACATATGTTTTCTTATCTAGTATCCACATACAGATGCTGATTTTGTGGGTGGTCTCAGAGTCTAGCAGCTTTTCTGGAGAAAGGCTTTTACCACTTCCTTTCACAAAGAACTGGCTTCAAGGGCAGCTTAAAGATAGTCCTTAATCTCAAAACTCTATAATTGCAGGCAAAAAAAAAAAAGGTATTGCCATAGCTGTGGCATAACACTATAGGAAATCTTTATGTTGGAGTTTATCTGAATTATTTATTGTTTTCCGTCAGCTTTGCTGACATTTTCTTCTCCGCTCTTTCAGTCAATATGAGTCATGAGGAGAAAAGAACAGGTCTAGTACACAGGGACCCTTACATGAATCTGTGAACTTCTTCCATGTTATATTTCCTTCTTTTCTTCCTTTGAAACCTGAATTGAGCAAGTGTGAATTAATCTTACTTCATCCCATCTCAGTCTTATGCTATAGAGAAAAAATTGTAATTACTCATGAGAACTATATATTTTTTTTAATATTGAAATATGAACCATTAAGAATTTTTTTTAAAAAACCAAGTTCCTTTTCTGCAGGGTCAGTACCTTATCATTCCCTAAAAAATATGGTATTTTCAAATCTTTCCATTCCCATTATCCATTTCATTTTACTGTGTCAGAAAAGGGAAGAATTTTGTCTCTTCTTAGATCATTCAATGCTATTAGGAATGAAAAATCCTCTCCATAATGAAAAATCATGTTCTGCTTTGTCATGATCATTTTAGTTCTTTAATACTGTCCACGTGGTGTGAAAGTTCTGTTGCAATTGAGGAAACCACTAAGGCACAGACTACTGGGAGAAAAGTACAGCAGCACTGTATCTTTTCCTTGCCACTAGTCCAGACCTTCCTCAGCAGTGAGACAGAGCAAAGGAAGTGGGGAGGACCTGGAGAAGAAGTAGGAGCAGTAATATGACTGGCTATTCCAGGCAGACCATGACTAGGATCATGAGCTGTTGAGAATGTACACAATTTGAGGCATAAATTCCCTCCATTTCCAAACACCATGTGATTTCATAGCCCCAAAAAAGTCTAGATGTTTGGTTTATATGAATTTTAGTGGCTGTGAAAAGTTAAAGAAACTGTAGTTAACATTCAAGACACATAATGCAAACATGCTCAGTGATAAGTTCCCTGACTTGTTTCCTATTGCTTTATTTAAATCTTGTATAAACTCAAAGATCTTTCTGCAGTGCATGACAGCAAATATTTGTTGGTCAACAGATGACCCCTGCTGGTGTGAAAAATAAAAAAAGAAACATGCTGAACAATAATTCTAATAAAAACCACCTCCTATTTATTATTTTTCCAGGCTCCTTTGTGCATATTTGCCTTTGGCTTGTACTTCATTTTGATTAATCATATGACTCTATCAGGACTTTAACTCTTCAGCCTGTTTGCCAAAAGAAAGGTTGTTGTTGTTGTTGTTGTTTCTAATACTTCCATCCATGATCAATAATGTTATTCATTCATCTATAGCATCTTCTCATCTCTGCTCCATGTGTCCAAAAATTTTTCTTCACCCATTTGAAAACAAGTTCCTGGTGATCTTCTTGTTTCATTGTCTGTTTATTTGGAGTAAGTATTTATAGCAGCAGATTCTCTTTTCTGTGCTTCTGCACAATTCAGATTTTTATCAGTAATGCCGTCATTATTAGTATGTTTCTTTTCCTGTTTTCTCCTTCTCATTTGATTTTGACCAAATTTGAACCAAAAACGAACTTTTACAACAGTTCACAAAAAATTTATATTATTTATCTGGCATACCCACAGTCTACCTCTACCCATGATCCCTGCATCTTGTCGGGAACAATCCATCTATTTTTCAGTTAGTATTATCAGGGTTCTATATAGTTGTATTGTCTTCTCTTGGCAATTCACTCAACAACTCTCTTCCTCTCACCAGCAAAATGGGAATGCAGGGAAAGGGGTTAAATGAGGCATTCACATCAGTACACTGGTAAGGCTACTTTGTCGTGTTTCTTTATTGAACTGTACCACGTCAGTCTAACAATTCAGATCAGATGTACATCTGAAATCACAAAGCACATTTTAATTTTAATTTACACATAATTTATAAATCACATTTTTAAATACATGTGATGTTGCACACATTTCTAGAAATCATGCATTCAGTAATTTGTGTTGTTCTTTGTGCATTATGACTCTCTCAGATAACCAGGAATGAACTTTCTTGTATGAATGTTTAACTAAATTGTCCAAGACAGATATTTCTAATGTAAGCCCACTGGAGCTGTGCAACAGTGTGTTGTCATCTCTTTCGGTGGGAGGTTCCACATTCAGCATTCAGCTACTGAGAAAGTTCTGCCTGCAGCTTTCTCCCAACCCTCTTCTCACTGGTCAGCAGCTTTTCTGACAGTTCAGCTCTTGTCCCTAAAAGAGAGCAATTTTTTTTTTAAATACACTTATTTGCCTCAAATAACTTCTCAAAAATCTTGTCACTTTGGATTGCATTTTATCTTGCCTTCCAGCTTCTTGTAAAGTTTAAAAGTATGTGTTCCTTACAGGAAACTTTGTGCACCTGATAATACACCCCAGAATTTTTATTTCTTCTTTCCATTTCATTTAAGTGTTGCCATGTTAGTCACCGGCAACATTTTTGCCTTAGGGACCTTCACCTTAATCACATTCTGGTTGTATTAACTCTGTGTCTTAAACAGAAATGTTTTTTCAGTCATCTCCTCTGGCACATAGAGCTGTCTCTGTACATCCATTGCAAGGTGTAGCCTTTTCTGGAGTCAAGATATTATTTTTCTATGTTTTTTTCAGTAAAAAAATTGCATCTAGGGAAAGTTTTATTGAGATTATTGCTCCAGAATAAAACTTCTTCCATGGCCTTTAAATTAGATACTAAAAGAGAAAACAAAAACAAAATAAATAAATAATGTCATCTTTACATTTCTAGTGTGTACTTAATACTTGTCATTCTGTGGAAAAGTTTTCTGTACTTAGGTACAGGCAAACATAAAACTGGAACTGGTTTGGGCTTTTTTTTGTTGGTTGATTTGCTGGATTTGCTTTGTTTGTGTTTCTTTTGTGTTTTGTTTGGTTGTTGGGGTTTTTTTGTATTGACTGATTTCAAATATTAATATTGATGTCATGAGGCCTTGAGGAAAGAGCTTGTTATTAATTTTTGTTGTGGCCTGATGACCTCTACAGCCTCACTAAGTCAGTACTGAAGTGGGGTCCAAGAGCCTGTAAAAAAAGATATGGAAAACACTTTAGTTTAATTTATAGAGAGCTGCATATGTATATGTTGTCTGAGAGACAAAGTTCAGAACCAATTGTTGTAGCACTGAAGTGAAACTTTCATTTAGAGGTAGCAGCGCTAAAAGATTTAAAACATGACATCTATGAAAATTCATCCTCTCTTCATGTCCTTCTCTTTCACCTTTTTTAAATTAAATAGAGTAATTAGCAGTAACATATCAACACAGAGATGTAGCATCTGTGCATTTTTCTTAGTAGTACAGCTGCATATTTTCTGCCTTGCTCAGTGTATAGGACTCCTCATTGATACATTATTTTTATGGGAAAAAAAAGTATATTACAAAAAGGCAAAAGTTTACCATGTAGTTAGAGCACTAGAAAGGAATTATTTCAGACTGAATCTCACTGGTGCTACAGGTTTTGTCTGTGACCTTGAGCAAATCACTTAATCTCTCTGTACCTCTGCTCCTCATTAATTTTTTAAAGGATGGTAATACTTCTTCTGTCTCTGTATTTACATTGCAAACTCCTTTTACTCTGTGTTTTATATTATTCTTGTTGCAATAAAGATCTTATCTAAGAATTCTTGTTATATAGTTGCTTTTATTTACACAAAAAGCAATATATTCTGTATGATTAGTTATCCTGAATGATAGGTTATCCTGAGCTGTGACCTGGCTGTACAAGGAGTTATTATTATTGCACCGGAAGTGTTTTAGAGACCAAGTCAGACTCAGACCTTCAGCATTGCATGGCTCTTTTATCAAGAGATGGTGGGCTGAAATTAGAAAGCTTTTTCTATATCAGTAAAATAAAAGTGCTTCAGAATGGCTATTCAACCACGTTTAAAGAAAACCAGTTTGAAATGACCTGCATCTGCACCTTTAAAACCAGCCAGCACTGGGGCAGGCAGGCTACCTGGATTCTTAAGATAGAATTCTTAATTCTATCCTGGATTCTTCAGGATAGAATTATCCAGATTCTATCCTGGATTCTTTTTTTCTGTGCCAAAAATTTAACAACATGGGCAGGACAAAGAAATTATTTCAGGCTGTGTTTAGCAAAGGCCAGTCAAAATTTGCACTCTCAACAACAATTCTGCCTCTGTATACAGTTTCAAGCTTATAATAATCTATCCCAGTCTTGCCTTATGAGTATTCTAAGGCTGGAAAAGAAGAAAATGTGCTGCAAAAGAAGCTTTGCTGTAGTAAAACTTAAGAAACTTGATACCAAAAATTGTTCAAAATAATTCCAGACAAAATGTGAAAAACGAAGTTTCCATTCATACTCCATAATACAGTAAACATTCCCTGAGAGAGGGAGTGAGACTTTGGATCAGTATTTCAGGTGATTACAGTTTTTATTTATGATTTTTGTATCAAGGGGATACATTTGATGATGAAAACATTCTCTTAGGTAGGTATGGCTTTACCCCTCCTGAGCCAGTGAAGGGTTTGGAACTTAATTCCCCTGAATATCTACAAGAGAGCTCAGAACTGGTACAGAATGAAGAACCATATTATCTTTGGTTGTGCCCTGAAAGGAAGAGCTAATCTTTCCCTTCAGTTCATGTAAGAATGTTTTAGAAATCCAGGTCTGAGTCTCCTAAAGAGATCTGCAGTCCAGAACACAAATGTAATGTTTGAGGAAGAGTCAAACTATAGAAAAATAATTTTACTCAGCCGTTCTTTCTACCTCGCCTAGGAACCCCCTGGTTAAATCCTCTTGGTATAAAGTCATGTCTTTTTATTCCTGACTGCCTGATAACTATTGCATTTGAAGCAATGCTCAGCCATGGGATTTAGATGGTCTCTGAAGCACAGCAGAAAAAGAAATGTAAATATATGCTTTAGTATTGCTAAAAGCTGGGGATGTAGGCATGCTTATTTCAAAGGTGACACTTGTGTCCCATCAGGTCTTGAGGTGACAGTCCAGGCTGGTGTCATGCAGGTGAGGAGTTTAAGTGGCTCTCCACAGAACAGACCAGATTGATGCCCAGTGCAGACACAGCTGATAGAATACATTGCTGCTGAAAAATCATTATTGTGCCCACCTCAGCTACTTGCTTCTCAGGTGTGTCATAATTGACTTGCTGGCATGGATCTTTTTTTTAGATTTCTCTCCAGCATACACTCTAATAATCATAGAGACAGAGTAAACATGCCTCCATAAACTGTACACAGGACCTGCAAGCCTGACTACTGGTTACTGCAGCCTTACTAGACTTCAGGGCATTTAAATCTCTCTTGAAATCTGACTCTATCTGATTCCAAAAGGCTTAAAATCTAAACATATTTACCTGAAAGGATATCCTATTACCATATGAGCTTTTATATTCAAGACCTACATTGTGGCTATCTGACAGCCCTAGTAATGGTGGCTCCAACTGAACAGTTACTTTCAGAATTATCATCCCAGCTACATTGCCATGTGGGACTGAAAAACAGAAAAAAAAAAAAAAAAAAAAAAAAATAAATTATTTTT